>APFE031183612.1:85168-122697 GCA_000404065.3 Pinus taeda
TCAAAAGAAGCTTCTGGTGGGTCCCTTATGACCTTGAAGGTTTCATCAGTGCTAGGAGGGTCAAGTATAGGCTGCTAGCCTATAAGCATTTCCCATACCCACAAATACAACACTTTGCCAACCAAGATGAATGGGTACCTGAATCAATAGTAGAAGAATTGACTCAAGAAGAAAAAATGGAGCAGACTGTAAAAGATTTGGAAAAAACTCTTGACTTGGATTCTTGTCAACAGGTCTTGTTCAAATAACCAGTCCAAGTAGGAGAAGGCACTTCTACTGCTCCAGCTACACAGGACACCCAGCAAGCTCCTACAACAACAACTACAGCAAAGGGGAAAGAAATAATGGATGAACAACAACAGACAGAGACAAGGCAACCCAGCACCTCAAAGGATCAGACTCAAGGGCAAGCCCCTTCACAACAAACTGGACCACCCCAGATCCCAGTTCTGCAAACTCCTCTCAATGAAGAGAGAGGAAAAAAGAGAGATAGAGAGGAGGTCACACCTCCAACAGGGTCATCATAGCAACCAGAAGCCAAGAGGCCAAGGATTGACCCTGAAACAGAGGAGGGAGATATGAGTGAGGAAAGGGCAGAAAGCCACAGCAGAGAAAGGCAATCAAGCTAGCAGGCTGCCACTAGCTCATTTCAGCTAGAACAGGCCTTACAGCACGGCACAGAGGTATCCTCCTCAAGGTAGCAGGGCAAGAAACTAGCTGGAATCAAAGGAGGCTTCATGGAGATCAAGGCACATAATGAGTTGTTGAGAGTGCAACTCTATGATCAATTCTTGAAGGCAATTCCAGCCAAAAAACAAAGATTGATGGCTGCCTATGATCTTAAAGAGGAAAAAATGATTTTTACTCATTTAAAGCCTAAGGTCCCACATCCCAAAACCTCTGCAGATTACTATAGAACAAACTTGGAGGTCTTTTCTAAAGACATACACCCCCCCCCCCCCCCCCCCCCCATTGGGGGGAATCAGATTGAGCTGCACAAACAGACTGGGGAAATGGTGTATGCAACACTTGCAGACAGGGCCATGTTGGCCCATCAGCTAAAAGAAGCCCTGAAGAACACAAATACACAGCTTGATTTGGAAAGACTGTTTTCCTCTGCAAAAGACAACATAATAAAGACTTTGGAAGACATAATCATTGATTTGGGACATGACCCAAAGGATCCAAAGGGTGTTAGAGCCCTTATGAAGAAAAAAGAGGATGACATTGCAGCACTAAGAAAGCAGGCAAAATTGCCTCCTACCATTCACCCTCAAACAGCAGAACTTGCACAAGAAAAGCAGGTAGATGATGCCATGGAGCTGCTTCTGGTGATGAATCAAAGAATATTGCAAATGGAAGCAGAATTAGAGAAGGAACTGCAGGACAAGCAAGGGGAGTCAGCCTCCCAGCCCCCTTAAACATCAACAACTCTTGGACCTGCCCCTCCTACACAAGCAGCAGCAGCCCCTCCTGCTATTCCAGCACCTACCACAGCTACATCAGCAACAGGAGCAACAGCAGAAGCAACAACAGCAGCAGAATCCAGCATGAGCATGGAGGACTTGATGAAAGCTGTCAAAGAGCTTGAGACTCAAGTAACATAAATAAATGAAGCCAAGGATAGACTGGCCAAGCTGGAGACCAGCTATGATAAATCCAAGATGACAGTAGCAGAGAAACAAAGAGAAATAAAGGCCTTAGAGGCCAAAGTAAAAACTCTGGAAAATGAATTGCTCCTAGGTAAGACCTTAGCAGAAATAAAGAAGATAATTTGGGCCAAAATTGGCCAATCAATACAGGACCAATGGAGGTCAATCCAGGCAATCTATGAGCAGGTTGAACTAATAGGCATGGCTCATGTGGAAATACAAAGAGCCAAAACAGCACTGGGAATAATGCCCAAGTAGGCCAATAAAATGATACATTTCCTCAATAACTGCACTAGGGAGGAACTGGCAGCTCTGGAGATAAACAGCAGAACAGACACCATCCTGACAGCTAAGAAAGTGCTAACCTTAAGAAACTTCACTCAAACTCTGGAGAGAAAATGTCAGGAAATGAAAGCAGAAATTGATGAATTCAGGGAAAAAATGACAATATTACAAGATAAAGGACTGCCAAGCCTAGTGACTGGCACAGGACAACTGATATCATATAATCAGTATATGACAAGGATCAACAATTATGTTGAAAATCAAATAACAACATCCAGCAGCTCCACAGAAGAAGCAGGGCCTCCCTGTGGTCAGTCTCTGTATGACAAGTTAGAAAATCTATTTTTTATTGAGCATGAGATAAATCATCTGTTTGAGGTGCCTCCAAACTTCTACAGATATACAGAAGCAGATGAAACACTGGTGAAAATAAGGAGGCATCAGCTACCTCCAGCTGATTGGTGGCAGGCAATGCGGGAAATTCTGCCTAGATAATGCCACTATGTTATTCCTTTTTGAGAAAAATCAAGTCTCTGTCATGGTACAGGTCAGCAGACAGATCAGCACACAGGTATCACAGGGAGCATCCGTACAAGTGACTCACCAACACACCCAGACAACAGGCTCAATTAATGCAGAGTTAAAGGCAAAGCTACAGCCCACTTTCCTGAGCCATTGTCTGACAGAAAGATAGCGGCCATCTCAGCATTAAATGCTGTAGTTATGTTCTTCATTTACTTTTTGTAAGAGAGTTGGTGGTGCAATTTATTGCACAATAACTCACCATTGAGATATTTTGTATCCTATTTTGTATATATATCCCCCCAGAGAACGTATTGAGGGTCGGTTGTAGTGAAACTCTTTCTGAAGAGCTCTATTGTATACTTGAGACATTTTTGATAATACAAATTGCTGGTGGAGTCTCCTTGTTCTTATGCTGTCTGAAGATGGAAATGAATAGCTCTGTTATGTTACAGAATTCCTGTGCCATTTGCTGGAGCAATGAGTTTTTCTGAACTGTGTATGTGTTTTCTGTGTATTCCATAATTCTTATGTTTTCATGATCATAGTAAATAGAGAAAAAGAATAGCCTAGGATTTGTTTTGAACACCCTATGCTCAATCTCTATTTCTAAATATGTTTTCTTCTGGATTAGCCATGGATATGAATTCTTTATTCCTCATGTTTAAACTAATTCTATCATTATGAATATTGTTTAAGAATTCTTAACTGCTCTTAAGCAATACTTTCATTTTCCCCTTGTTAGCATAGTGAAAGATTCTTAGTTGCCTTTCACTCGCTAATTCCATAACTTCATCAAAAAAATTGGTAAATTTCTTCAAATATGCCTATCTGGCTCTGCAGCAACACTCTGCCTTCATAAGCATACTTCAGCAGCACAATACTTCAACTCCATTGCCCAATGGACCAAACTGTTCCATGATCTATATTTCAGCTCTGTCTGGATTCACCAACCCACCAAACTCAAACAAAACAGCACACCATAACTAGCCTAAAATCATCCATCAACAAAGCTAAATTATAAAGAGAGAGCCCTCTTTGGTTACAGGTAGGCTAGGACCTGTAGCTAAAAGATTGGTCAGTGGTTACCTCGGCCGTATTCCCTTTAGGAAGCAGGGAACAACCTGAGTGTTAACATTATCCATCATACTCCTCTAGTCTTATCAATCACTCCTCAACCCTCTGTCATTCAGACTTCCAGTACCCTTATAGCCACCACAGCTATGGCACGACCACAAGCACCTACCAAAATGGAAATAATCATAGCTACTAGGTATGGACCTCTAGTATTGCCCACTCCTTTGAATTCCATGCCTACTGGAGAATATCAGAAGTATATGCCCAAGTTCACTGGTACTAAAGGTGTTACTGCTGAGGAACATCTTCAGTCATTCTATAGCTATGCTGATAACCTGGACTTTAGTGAAGATGATGTATGGATGAGAGTCTTTGTCCAAAGCCTAGATGGAGAGGCTAGAAAATGGTTTAGAGAATAGACCCAAGGTCTATAGCAAATATTGAGGCTTTAGATGATGCATTCCTAAAGCATTGGGGGGATAAGAAGGATCTACTCTACTAGCACACCGAGTTTGGCAACTTAAAGAGGGAAAATGGTGAGTTTTTGTTTGATTTTAATAAGAGGTTTAATCGCATGTATAGAAAAATACCAGCTGAAGTAAAACCCAACACTACCTCTGCTAAACTCACCTATGCCAGTGCATTTGACTCTAACTTCTATCTACTATTGAGGGAGAGGTGATGTGCTACCTTGGATGATATGCAGGATGCATCCTTGGAAGTATAATCAAACATCATGGTTACAGAGAAGCTCAAGGGGAATGTTGATAGAAGGAGACAGAGGGGCAAATATTCATCATCTTTAGACCCAAAGATAGATAAAATGACCAAGATGATAGAGTCCATAGCCTCTGAGATCTCCAAATTAAAGGTTGAATAACACCTTGGGAAAGGAAGAGTTCCTAATACCTTTGCTCCTAGAAATCCAAATCCATATAGAAGAGCTAATGAGCAGTTGCAGATTCTGCAAAGAAGCAAAGATGCCAATGAAGACCAAAGGGTGAAGACCCCTTTTCAAAATGTATTCATGGAAGAAGAATAGTTTGAAGAAGATGATGAGATCCATTGTATGGAAGACAAATTCAGTGCCTCCTTTTTAACCTTAGCTACCTATGAAAAGTCATTATTCAATGACCAGATCAGCTGAGAGTGGGATGGTGGAGCTGTTCTGCAAATTGGTGATTGACACATATATGATCTAAGGTTGAAGATGAATAATGTCAAGGAAACTTCTGTTCAGAAAGCTGTTGTCCCTGCAATGCAACAAGCTAATAAGAAAAAACGACCGGAAATTGATCCCATCATCCTCAAAGCTCCAGCTCATGAGGTAAGAGGCCTTGACAAGTCTCCTTCTCCTTTTAGTTTTGAATCAGAAATTCAGAAGCTAAGAATACCTATACCTCTGATTGAACTAGTCAAGAATGAGTCCTTCAAGAGATCTATCCTCGAGGCCGTTGAGCCTAAAGCCATCCAAGCCTCCACTGACTATGTAAATCTGCAAGATGAAAACCAAATGTTGTTCTCAGCCCAATGATTGACAATTATGATGATAGCTCCCCATCATTCTATGTACCATTCATGACAAAATCCTTCACAATTGCCTTCTAGACACAGGAGCCAACCATAATCTAACGTCTAAGGCTGTCATGGATGAGTTGGGTCTTAACATTACCAAGCCTTGTTAAGGGAATAATTTCGGCAAAATCACATAAAAAACCATTTGTCGACGCGTTTCGAACCAACCAGTGTGGTTCATCGTCAGGACAAGTGAAGAACCAGATCAGCCTACATGTTTAAATAGTCTGAGCAGAGATTTCCAAGGCAATTAACGGCTAATTTGACTAGGGACCCAGGTCAAAATTGAATTAATATGTTAATATATAATATTTTATTTTTAATAATTTTAATTATTTTAAATTATAAATTATTAAATTCATTTTTGACCTGGGTCCCTTAGTCCAAAATTAGCCGTTAATTAGCCGTTGGAATCTCTGCTCAGACTATTTAACATGCTAGGCTAGATCTGGTTCTTCAACTTGTCCTGACGATGAACAACACTGGTTGGTTCGAAACGCGTCGACAAATGGTTTTTTATGTGATTTTGCCAAAATTATTCCCTTAACAAGATTATGGATCACAGAAGTCTAAACTCCTTAATAAATTACCAAGCCTTATCATGACTTGATTTCTTTTGACTCTAGAAAAGTGAAATGTTTAGGATTAATCAAAGACCTAGCCATCACCTTGTCTTAGCTGCCCATGAAGAGCATGACGATCGATATTGTGGTAGCAGATGTACCCCCAAATTTGGCATGTTGCTTTCCAAAGGTTGGATCAAGAGATTAGGTGGAACATTGCAAAATGATCTATCCTATGCTATTGTCCTAGTTTTTAGAGGTGAGAGTAGGAGATTATATAGAGAAGCTCAGTTGGCTTATGTCATCAGTGATGAAAATAATCCCACTAATCATCCCATCTATGCTATCGACACTGATTTTGGAGCTTGTATTCTTCATATTGAAGAATCCAAGTTAACCTCCATGCAGCTTAGGAAACTGGTTTGCCAGATCATAGAGGAAGAATGCCCACAAATTTGGGACATGTTCTTTGATGGATCTTGCTTTAAGGAAGCTACAGGGGTAGGTGTAGTCCTTGTATCCCCCACACAAGAGTGCATTCATTTATCTTTCAAGTTAACTTTTCATGTAACAAATAACATAATAGAGTACGAAGCCTTGATATTGGGCTTAACTGCTGCTAAAGAAATGGGCATCAAAGGTCTAAAGGTGTTTGGAGATGCAGACCTTATCATTTAGTAGGTGAACAAAAATTTCCAAGCAAAGCATCCAAGGCTGAAAGCATACAGAGATGAGGTATGGAAGCTCAAGGGTTCTTTTAATAGTTTCAACATTTCTTACATCCCTAGAATGAAGAACCAACTTGCTGATTCCCTTGCTATGTCTGCTAGCACGTTTATCCTTCCTTTGCCTCCTAAATTGACTTATGAAGTTCAGGTGAAATATAGACCTCTCTTCCCGACAATGTCAAATACTGGAAAGTTTTCGAAGATGATGATGAAATTAATAGGTTTTTACAAGTCATTGATGAATTTTCTGAAATGCACATTGACCAAGAAAACGAAACCATTGAAGAATGCAACCAGTTTAAGCTAAAGGACGAAATTGGTCAGGATAACATTGTGCAGCTGCCCAGTAACCATAAAGGATTGGTGCCTCTAGAGAATCTGTTTGATCATAATGATGTACCTTATAAGCCTGCCAAAAAAAGAAAATGAGTCTGCAGTTCATAGACATAATGTAGGGAGTCCAGACCATCCAAAGTACATAAATCTGTCCACCCACTTGTCTTCTGCTCAAAGTTCTGAGTATTGCACCATGATGAAATAGTTTTTTGATATTTTTGCTTGGGAGTACAGTGATATTAAGACCTATGACACAAACATCATTCAGCATAAGATTCCACTAGAGAAGAACACCATCCCTTTTAAGCAGAAACTAAGACCTATCAACCCTCTCTTATTACCTTTTATTGAAAAGGAAATCAAGAAGCTGTTGGATGCCAAGATCATAGCTCCCATGATGTATTCAAAGTGGATAGATAACCTTGTGGTAGTGAGAAAGAAGAATGGAGAAATCAGGCTCTGTGTTGACTTCAGGAATTTGAACAAATGCTCTAGAAAAGACAACTACCCCCTGCCTAAGATGGAACACTTGCTTCAAAAATTTTCAAGGGCTAGAGTCAGGTTACAGTCATATTGTTGTACATCTAGAAGATTAGGAAAAGGACGCCTTCACTACTCCTTGGGGCACTTTCATGTACTCCAAGATGACTTTTGGAATGATGAATGCTGGGGCTACTTTTTAGAGGGCCATGGACATAGCCTTTGTGGGAGAGAAGGACAAGTTTGTTATGATTTACCTTGATGACATAATAGTCTTTTCCAGCAATCACGAGGACCATTTGCAGCATTTGAAGAAGGTGTTCCTAAAGTGTAGACGGTTTGGGATTTTTGTGAACCTGAAGAAGTCACAATTTTCTTTGGAAGAAGGCAAACTTTTGGGACATATTGTCTCTGCTGAAGGTGTGAAGATCAATCCAACAAGAGTTCAAGCAATTCAGACATTGTCCATCCCAAGGTCAAAAAGGGATATTCAATATTTCCTGGAAAAGATTAACTTTGTAAGGAGGTTCATTCCAAACTTTGTAGAGCTAATGAAGCACATCACCTCCATGCTGATGAAAGGATCAGAGATAAAATGGACAAAGGCTGCAAGAAGCTCTTTTGAAGCCATCAAACAAGCTATCATGGAATCTCCCACTCTAATCAGTCCAGATTACACCAAGGAGTTTTATATCTTCTCTTTTGCCTCTTATGATACACTTGCGGCAGTTCTATTGCAGAAAAATGATGAAGCTGTAAAGCACCTTGTGGCCTTTTTCAACAAAACTCTGAGGGATGTTGAACTAAGGTATGACCTTATTGAAAAACAAGCTTGTGCTCTCATAAAATCTTTAAAGGCATTCATAATTTATATTCTGCATTCCAAAGTGGTTGCATATGTACCTTCATCCTCAGTAAAAGATGTCCTGACATAGCCAGATATTGATGGAAAAAGAGCTAAATGGATTGTAAAAGTCATATAGTTCAACATAGAGGTGAAGCCCACCAAGATTGTCAAAGGCCAGGGCTTGGCTAAGCTTATGGCTGAGTAAAATTGCAGTTTGCTAGACATAAATTGCATGGGTTCAAATTTAGGTGGTGAGCAGATAGGGGAAACAGCCGAAGAGCAAGAGCAGAATTAGTGTTTGGCTAAAAATCTAGCCACCTGTGAATGGTATTCCAGTATAGTTCACTTTTTGCAGAAGTTAAAAGTCCCTCCAGGGCATAGCTCAAGTCAAGCCCGGGCCATTAAGCTCAGGTCAGCCAAATTCTGCATTAATGAAAACCTGCTTTATTGGAGAGACCCATCAGGGATCCTCTTGAGATGTCTAGACAAAGGAAAATCTGTGGAAGTCATGCACCAGTTCCATTCTAGCACCTGTGGAGGGCATCATTATTGGAAAACCACAACCCACAAGATCTTGAGAGATGGGTATTATTGGCCTACTCTATTCTCTGATGTATTTTCTTTTGTAAGGTCTTGTGACAAATGTCAGAGGTTTGTAGGAAGACAACAACTAAAATGTTTACCCTTGAAGCCAGTACATGCCAATGGTATCTTCCAACAGTGGGGCTTGGACTTCATAGGTGAGATTAATCCACATTCCATTCGCCAGCATAAATGGATCTTGGTAGCCACTGGTTATTTCACCAGGTGGATTAAGGCTATACCCACTAAGAATGCTAATCATCAGGTTGTCATGAAATTCTTGAGTGAGAATATTTTCACTAGATTTGGTTGCCCAACCAAACTAATCACTGATAATGCAACAACTTTCAGGGCACAATAATTAGTGGACATGTGTGAATCCATGGGTATTCAATTAGTGCATTCTACCTCATATTATCCTCAAGGCAATGGCCTGGCAGAATCATCTAACAAGAGCCTTGTAAGTATAATCAAAAAATTGTTGGAGGACAACAAAAAGATCTGAGATTCCAAGTTGAAGTTTGCACTGTGGGTGGACAGGGTTACCAACAAGAAGTCCATAGGAAATTCTCCATTTAAGCTGGTTTATGGCACTGATGTTGTTTTTCCTATCTAGCTGATTCTCCTCGTGGCCAAATTCTTGCAAGAAGAATAGGATGAAGAGAATGACATGGCAAGGAGGATAAGTAACTTGGTTGAATTACAACATATCAAAGAACAACTGGCAGAGAAGTCAAGAATTCATCAGAATAAGATCAAATAAACCTTTGATAGAAAAGAAAAGATGGACAATTTTCAGGTTGGCGACTGGGTTCTCAAATGGGATGAATTGAAATAAAAGAAGGGCAACCATGGTAAATTTGATGCCTTATGGACAGGACCATTTGTCATTGCTCAAGATCAGATGAACGATACTTTCATTCTGCACAATTTGGAGGGGGAAAGTGTTTTTGATGGCCCAGTCAATGGTCGGGTTTTAAAACTTTACTTCATATGAGGCTTTAAGGCCTTAATATTGTAATAGGTTTTTCAGTTTTTGTTTGTATGCAAATAAAATACATGCCCAATGGAACACTAGGAGATAAGTTTGTTTTGGTTGTAACTGGAAAGGTAGTGGTCTACAGTTCTTGAAACCTCAAGGGAGGCTTTCATCCCCAGAAGGAGCTAGTGTTAGCCCCGAGGTGCAGTGCTACTATTTTGAAGGCTAAAGGAAGGAAATGGTCTGTTTTGCTGTCATGGAGAGGTTCCCACACGGTCCATCACCCCCCTTTCCTCACTCTTCCACCCCCATTCTCGTTCGCTCATATCCTAACCCAACCCTCACATCCTAACAAAACCCACTTTTGCCTTGGCCCTATGTAAATTAACCCATTTTTGCCCTAAAAACCTTACCTTTTCACTCATACATGCCCTTTGTACATTTCTCAAGGACATCCCATACCTATGTGTCCCCCTGCCGTCGATCCTCTCACTGATCCGACGGCCCACACTTCACCCGACTAACATTACATGCTTGATCAATCATCATCGTTAGATCATTCCTGCCAGATCTAACGACTGTCATGCATATCATGTGGGCAACAAGTGAGAGGGATACCCAGTTGATAAAGGAGGTTTCCTCTCTCTTTTCCGCTGCTACATGGTGCCCGATGAATGGCATCGGGCAGGCTTCGACCTTTACCACTTACCGCTCGATGACTGCCCGATGTAAACCATTTCCTGCTTGGGAAAAATGGCTCCCGAGTGTTAACTTTCAAGCACCTCCTCCGCTCGATAGCCGTTCGATCTACTCATCTAAGATCTGACAGCTCAGACTTATTTCGCTCCTGCCACGACTCCAGGCCTCCAGCAATTGATCCCCTCCATCCATCTCTCATGGTCTAACAACTTTTGTTCATGATCAGCTCAGTTCATCCTCCGCCACTCGACCAACATCCTGACCATTGTTCCATCCCATCCAATGGTCCGTATGCCCTCGTACCCCACTTTCCATCAGTCACCTAGGGAGGAAAGTTGTTGGCTCTGTCAATGTTTGTGACAGTTGGATAGTTGAACTGAATTAACAAAAGGCATGGCCGAAAGGGGGAAAACATTAACACGATGCAACCGAACCAACAGAAATGGTCATGGAGCGTCGCTTGCATGAGCGAGTCACCTGACAGCGTGGTGAAATTACCATAATGTGGTCACTATGTTTGTTAAGAAAAGAGACCTCTGGCTTATGTCTATTTAGTTATGGCATCAAGTAGTTAGAAGCCAGAGGGTATAGATTAAGACATCTCCAGCCCTAGAGAGCCCGAAAGCATTGTAAAAATCCTATAAATGGTTGAAAGTTAGAAGGGACAAGGGTTCAAATTTTGGAGATTGTGGATACTCTGTTCCTCTCAGCGTCTCATCTTCATTCTAGTAATACAAGCTTCTTTTGTTGTTACATGTTCAATTGCCATCTCCTCCTCTGTTCTAAGCTTGCACTTGAATAGGTTATTCATGTTTTCTCCTGTGTCTAATGCCAAATAACTGTCATCTTATCTCTGCATTGATAAATTAGATTTGAAAGCTTCATTTACTTTCTGTAGCTAGCCATTCATATGTGCTTATGTATGCATCTGCTCGTACAGTTAGTATTCTCCATCTATCCAATGAATCTATAAACTATGAGCATTAGTGGTCTAAAGCCTTGTCAAGTTGAGGGTGTTCATGCATGTCTGGAGTGAAAATAGAGTTGAAACAGTCATCTGACTTGATCCAAACCTTAATCTATTCCAATAGTCCAGAGAACAATATTGAAGATTTATATGTTACCAGACATCTCCGAGCTACAACCTAGGAGAGTTTCCTTGAGTGATAACATGGCTAAGGCACTCTGCAACATTATTGGTGTTTTCCTTCTTGTACTTAATGTTAAAATGGAATGATTGCAGATATGTGGGCCATTTCTGATAGTGATCATTCTACAACTTACCTTGTGTCTGTATGAACTGCAGGGGTCAGTGGTTTGTGTGGATGATTTGTTCCTTCCCCATAATGTAATGCTTCTTGTAACAACCCTGGTTAAAAATCCATAATAAAGGCGAGAATAATACCAAGGTCATGGGACATGTATTCCAAGATGAATGTTGGGACAAAAACATAGTGATGGGCATCACTAGTGATTAATTTATGGCTATGGAAATTGGCAAAGGCTTTTGAAAGGAAAAATATCATTAATTGGCATGTATTTATGAATGTATTTATAAAGTAGTGGAAAATAGGAGAAAATTAAGGTGAAAGGTCACATAATTGCATGTTAAATAGAGGAAAATCAAGAAAATAGAGGCCTCAATGATAAAAAGGTTTTTGAGGTGTTGTACCTTAGGAGGAAATTCCTGGCTGAGTAGAAATGTGTGCCCAAGACATTCATTAAAGATTAATTATTTGTTTGTTTCATCATTTTTCTAACCCCAGAATATTAAATTTTAAACCCTTTAACCTTCAATACATGGAACATAACTTTAAATGGCCTTTAAATGTTGGATACAAATGAATAGAAATTTGTGAGAAGTGTTGGTGAAAATTTCAGAATAAAAGGCTGTCTACACAAAATCTTTTACCATAAACTTAGAGGAAATTTTGTCTGATGAGAAATGGAAAATTTGAAACAAGAGAATTGTTTAAGGATTTTTAACCTCAAAATTTACAAAAACTTATAATGATATTGTACATAAAGAAAAAGCCACTTCAATTCTTTCAATGAAGAAATACATACATAATATGATAAAGGGAAAACACATCACACCTAACAATTTGTGTAATCACTACAAAGCTTTATTTATCATTCAAGTGAAGATCAAAGTAAAAAAACAGTCTTCTCTGAGGTATGTAAAAATTTGGAACCCTTTTCATCTTACTGAAGTACATTTATACAAACTTTCAAGAGAGAGTTATCATAATTGTCAACCTCCTAACTACCCAACTATTTGAACATTACAAACATAAAATATTATATGACTTGAAAAATATAATAAATTTTAAGAGTAAACATTTCATGCTAAATCAATATGAGATTATGGAGCAGTCGAGGGTTTTTAACTTTTTCTTCTGTAGCAGCAACTTGTGGTGACATCCATTCCCTGGCCTTCCTCCAGATTTTTGTGCTTGTACTTGGGGAATTTATAAATTTAACATGTGATATCCTCAAATCTATGATTCTGTTGTATGTAGGCTTCTCAATAAAAAGAGTTTTCATCATCCTAAGAAGTTGAAAATATTTATGAAGATAATTGACAATTGTAGCTCCCTTTAATACTGCAGTCTTTTCATGTGTAGAATTAATCCTAATTTTTTCTTTCACCAGTAATGAAGAACAAATTGTTTTGCTGATCCAATAGGATGGTAAACCAACCTTTGTTCTTTTATCAAAAATGATATTGAACTTCATCATTGCTTCCTTAATTTCCATCAATTTATTCTCTACTTATTTTCTGTTGGCATTTTTCAATATCATTTTGTTTATTTCTATCACATGTTTAGTCCTGTATTCTATTCTAAACTCTTTCATTTCCTGTGCCGACTTTGAGTTTAAGAATTCAATCAATTTATTAGCAAACCGGGCTCTATTCTATAGCTTTTGTTTATTACTGAGGATGACTTCATCTAAATCTATGACAATAATATTCTCCTCTTCAATTATAACTAGGAATTATCGGACATTCTTTACTGTATTAATTTTTTCATTCCACAAGATTTCTCTTGATTGTATCAGAGACATGTTTCCTTTCAATTTCTCCTTTAATTCTTTAATTTCTTGATGAGCAGCCTGGAAATCCCTTATGTATTTTTCTGCAAGTTCCTTGGTCATAAACAACTCATGCTCAGTTGCCTTGATAATTTTCACATCGTTTTCAAAATCTGTTTTCTTCTTCTTCAAATCAATTTTACCAATGTGCAATTCAATTAGTTTCTCAATAGGATCATTTGAATTTTCTGCCACTATAATGGTGCATACATGTAAATCAATCTTTTCATGTAAAGAAAGATTAATATATTTCAACTTCATTATTTTTTCAACCCATTGTAGAAGCTCCTGGACTAGTAACTCTTTATCTTTTTCAACCCCTACTACCTATGAAGCCATGGGATTCTCTGCAAAGGGAAATTTCAACTTCTTCTTCAGTACCTAAATTTCTATCTCAGCACTCTGTAGTAACTTCTAAACTATATATCTATCTTCTCGATTCACACAAATCTTGACAATTATCTTCTTCGACTCCTTATTTTGGATATTAAGAGCTCTGGAATTTGCTTTCTCCAACTTCAGCTAGTTTACCACTTTCTCTAACATATTTTTAGCTTTAGAAGTAGCTGAAGAAGATTTAAATAAATCATGGAAGATTAATTGACCAGTCTGCATATGTAAATTAATATTATCAGGTAATGGAATCCCATTTTCATTTACTCTTAAATTGACAGTCTTGAACCATGCTACAGATGTCATTGACATTACTGATGGATGAGAGAGACCAAATTTCAACTAATGTTTCTCCAAATCCTTAGCTGAGAGTAGCCTTGTCTGATATTTAGAAGATATATGAGCTTTTGATTGTGATTCCATATTTTCTCTAATCTTTTTGTTTCTTTCTTCCACCCACAAAAACATTTGTTTAATCATGGGAATCAAATCTTGAGAAGATTCTCCTCGAACTAGAGAAGGAGTATAAAAATTACCCCCCCAAGTTGCAATTGTATACCTGGGGCTGCTGATGTAATAGTCTCTTTATATATCTTTGCCCTTTTTGATTTTCTGCCTTCTTATTCCTATAGCTTAATTACCTATGACCTACCTCTTTTCAATTTATTTTCAGTCATAAGAGGGGTCTCAATTTCTATATTTCCCAAGAGAGCTGATTTTCCTCCATTTTCCAGCTTCTCTATTTTTGGTTTTGATTCATGCATAAAAGGAGCATAACCATTTTATATTCTTTTGTTCAAAATTATATGATATGGATCATAATCCCATTTCTCCTGCAACAATAAATTCATTCCTTCTAATAATTTCTGGACTTCATTTGCTGCTTGCCTAGCATTCATAATGAATGGTCCAACAGTCTTAGGAAACCTGAAAAGGAGTCCCTTCTTTGCAGGTACAAAATGTACCTGATCCATATTTAGACTCTACCTAATGAATTCCAGAGAAAACATTCTCATAGGAACAAAATTTGGTAATCTGCAAGGCTCAACCTCAACTCCATACAATCTTATTTCAACATGATCCTGGAAAGAAAACTAATCTCCAACATTTACATCTTTACTCACTTGAAAGAAAGATATAGCTTTAGGGAGTAAAGGTGGTGCATGTGAGCCATTTATGATTGAATACACAACTGAAAGGAAAGAGGATGCAAAACAAGTCAGACCCTCATTTTTAGGATCAATTCTTACTACATTGGTCGAGAAGAACACTATTTATTTATGCTTGAGGGTGTCCAAGATATTCAACCCTAGATGCATGAATTTCTCAACATTGGAGTACAAGAATAGATAAGTCACAAGAGAAGGAAACATAAAACAACTTGTAAGAGTGAAATTCATGAATTGGACATTAATTACTTTTTCCCAATATGCTGGTACATCCAATACAACTCCAGGTTTCATCATTACAACAAACGTTCCTTGAACTGCTTTGTCAACTATTGTAAATTTTCCTTTCCCTAAAATTTTGGCCAACACCTAAAGAAATGGTATTACATCTTCAACAAACGTATGCAAGGGAAAATGAGTGGAATTGACAAGGAATTATTTCCCATCAGTCCTCAAATATAAGAGAATTAGAGCACATTTTGGTTCGGATAAATCTTCAAAATAAGCAGTTAATGATTCTTCGGAAAAAGAAAAGTAAGATTTTGCAAAAAGATAACATAGTGCTTTTTGAATCAAGAGATAGGACACTTAAAAAACACTTTCTCCTAGCCTATTCATCACAAAGCACCTTTGAGAATACATTGTTGAAACTAGCCATTGAATAAAATTCAGGAAAGATATATGTTTGAGGGAGAAAGGCTGCCAACACACTAGATTTTACCATTTCAGCCTAAATTGGGGAATTATACTGGTTTAATTGAATATGTTGGTGTAATTCATGATGGTTAATAGGGAAATAAACATCGAATATATCTCTTTTAGATTCCATGAGTGAAATGTGAGAACAGGAACCAACTAAAACAATTTTCTTGGCCATTTTCAAAGGATAAAATGATTGATTATGATAGAAATAACTGGTGCCAGTGACAAGGCTGAATTAGACGTGAGTTGGAATTTGAATTTCTCGACAGTTTGCAATAGGACAATGTACTGAGTAAAAAGCCAAGAAAAGGTTTTATAGCAGAATGAGAAAATATAGGAGGGAAAATGACATTACGTGTTATTGTGGGGGAAATGACCGAATTTAATGAGGGATTTGACATTTCAGAGGACATCTGGATGAAAGCGTATGACATGGCGAATGAAAAATATGAACAGGTTCACTTGTTGGCATCACTGTTGGGGGACTTCTCTGTACGAGACTAATTCCCAGGTGGTGCCTCCACAGTAAATCTACACCATTCATCCAAAAGTCAACAAGCTCGACAAAAGTCTTTGCAGGGGCACTGCTCGTGTTATCATTTGAGTTAGTTATGTTGTTGGTTTTTCTCCATCGGGAAGGGCCCATCTTCTTTTCTTTTCACTCACCACCGACTTTCCCACACTTTAACATTTCCTATTGTCACCGTAGGGTCCCACTGTCCATATTTATTTATTACAAGACACTTTATAGTGAGAAGATATTATTATTAAAAAACCTTTGATAAACCAAAGTGACTTTAGTTTAATCAAATAATAAGAAATCTTTCACATTTTTTCTTTTCTCTCTTCAGTATTTGATTTTTTATTTTCTTTTACAATTATATTTAATATGTACAACACATAAAATTTAAAATGAGATACAACATCTAGCTCCACCTGGGGATAGTGTTTTTAAGAAGAAAGAACATTAAGAACCACATACTAGTGCCTTCACCTCAGACATGGAGTCAAATTGTAACATCACACATTACCATGGATAACTCACCGACATACTTACAATGAACACTCTGATATATACAATGATTGGAAAAAAAATCAGTTAGTGCTGGAAATAGTGTTTAAGGTAATGCCCATTCTCTCGCAGTTGTAGTAGTTCACCATCTAAATTCTCCAAAATGAAGGTTTTTTTTGCCTTTAACTCTACAACTTTGAAAGGACAAAACCACAAAGGATCGAACTTACCATGTTTTCCTTTCTCTTCCCTTCTTGTATCCCATCTGCAGACTAGGTCACCAAGTTGAAAAAGAATATCCTTAACCTTCCTATCAAAAATCATCTTCATTTTTTGTTGATAACCAGTCAAATTCTCCATGAATTTTTCCCTATTTTCATTAAGTTCAATCAATTGATTCATTCTTCTCACCAGAGGGCTTGACTCGCTAAATATCTTGGACCAATAATGTAGTAGGATTTATTAATTGACTACGAAATATTGCAGTTGTTCCATAAACAAGTTCAAATGGTGATTTTCTAGTGGACCTTCTTAGGTCTACTCGGCTTACCCATAAAGAAAATTTCAGTTTAGTATCCCAATTCTTTTGATTTTCTGCAATGGTCTTTTTAAGTATCCTCGTCAACGTTTTATTTGATGATTCTGGTAATCCATTCCCATGAGGGTGATTAGTAGTAGAATGAGACAATATCACATTATATTTTTGACAAAAATCTTGCAATCTAACAGACATGAAAACTTGCGCATTGTCTGCCACTAATATTTTAGGACACCCAAATCTGCTGAAAATATTTTCCTCCAAAAATTTAATCACCACCAAATCATTTTATTTTCTTGTTGGAACTGCTTCCACCGATTTAGTAAAATAATATGTATGTGTTAAAATCCATTTATATTGCTCACTTTATGCTGGATTGATTTCTCCAACGAAATTTAATCCCCACTATCTGAATGGTTCTTCTATAAAAACAAGAATTAAAGGCAATGGTGCTAACTTCTTTTGCTCAGCAAACATTTGACCTTTTTGACATCCCCTTACCAACCTGTAAACATTTGAGAATAAAGAAGGCTAGAAAAAACCAACTTTCAAAATCTTATGAACTGTCACCTTCCACCCATAATGACCACCACAAAGACAACCATGATATTCATTCACTATTTTAATACTTCCCCTTATGTTAGACAAAGCAAGAGAATACTAAGAGGATCCCTCCAATGCAATTTTCCATGAACTAACACATATTTATGAGTTTTAATTTTCAGAGCTCTATATTTTGATCTATTCAAATTCGAAGGATAGCAAACAAAACACAAATAATGGACAATGTCCTTATATCAATCAGAACACAAGTATTTATATTGAACTTGATCATTAGATTTTTCTTTATTACCTCCATTTACTTTCTCATCTCCTTATGCATTGGTAATGTTTTTCTCAACTTCAGTCATCGAATTGATTCCCATAGCTTGGAAATTTGTTTCTGTTAAGATCTTTTCCAAACCCTGTCCTTTTAATAACTTAGTTCACTTTATATCCAAATCATATTCTTGTATCTTTGCTATCCATTTCCCTCTTTTTCCTTCTACATCACCCTGAATCAAAACATCTTTTATAGCAACATTTGGAACATATGCAGTTACTTGAGATTGGAGGATATAAACCCTAAAAGCCTTAAGTACCTTGACCAGATCATAAGCCTGGTTTTCCAAAATATTATACTTTAGTTCTGCATCTCTTAATACTCTGTTAAAGAAATCCACTGGTGGTTCCCTTCCTTCTTCATTCCTCTATAAAAGTATTGCTGTTGTAGTATAAGCAGAAGCAAATGAAAACAATTGAAAAGGATTTTTATAGTTTGGGCTTATTAATACAGGAGCTTCTTGAAGTGCCACTTTAATTCTAGAAAAAGATTCCCTGAAAATTGAATTCCATTTCACTTCAACACCTTCCTTTAGCATATAAATAATGGCTTTTACAATCTTTGCACAATTAGGAACAAATCTCCTAAGAAAATTTATCCTCCCTAAAAACATCTGAACTTCCTTCTTATTCATAGGGAGTGGTATTTTCTTGATTGCTTCTACTCTTCTTGGATCTATCTTGAATCCTTCTTTTTACACGATATGGCCTAACAACATTCCTTCTTTCAAATAAAATTGAGATTTCTTAGGATTCAATGATAGAGCATACCTTTTGCATTTTTCAAAAATCTGTCATAGACGCTCCAAATGTTCTTCATATGACTGAGAAAATAGTGATATCATCCAAATAAATGACAACAAACTTATATTTTCCTCCCCCAAAATCTATATCCATAGCCCTATGAAATGTAGCCCCTGCATTCATCAGTCCAAAAAGCATTTTAGAATACATAAAAGTGCTCCAAGGAGTTGTGAATGTTGTTTTCTTTTGGTCCTCCTTATCTACTAAAATCTAATTATAGCCAACACAAACATCAAAAATTGATAACATGTAATAACCAATCACCTTTTGTAAAATATGATCCATCTTGAGAAGAGGATAATTATCTTTCAAAGATACTTTGTTCAAATTTCGAAAATCAACACATAATCTAATTTCCCAATTCTTCTTCCTTACAGGAACCAAATTTGCTACCCAGTCTGAATACCTTAAAGTAACAATTATCTTTGCATCTAACAACTTCTTAACTTCTCTCTCTATTGATGGCAACAACAAAGGATTAATCTGTCTCAACTTCTGTCTAAAAGCTTTCACTCCTGTTTTTAAAGGAATCTCATGCTGAATAATCTTGGTATCATAGGTCTTTAAATATTCATAAGACCATGCAAAAACATCAACAAATTTCTTAAAAATACTTACATACCATTGTTTGAAATGTTATTGAACATCTTTAGCCAACCTTACCATTTTGGGTTGCGGATATGTTCCTAGATTGCATTCTTCAAGACCATCCTCCAAATCTACTTTCTTTGGATTCATTGCAACATCATTTGCATTGAACAAATTTTCCAAGGGTACCAAGCCTTTAGGTATTACATTATCTTTGAGTTGAATAATCTTGTGATTCCCAACCGAATCTTTCAAAAATGTCATGTTTTTATGTTCTCCTTCAACCTCTTCTTCTTGATCAATCTCTAAACTTGCAAACTATCCGATCAACTCAAGAAATTCTTTAATCTGTTCGTCATCCTCAAACACCTACCAATGTTTAATATTATCTAGGATTGATGGTTTGTGCTTGATTTAAATTTCATACCTCAATTTGGGATTTAAAGGTGGTTTGAAAGTACTAGCTGCAACTGCTAAAGAACCAACCATTCTGTTTTCTTCTCTAGGTATAAAATGTATATTGAAGGCCACAAAGAAATTATCTGTCGAATCCCATACTTCATCTCTATATGTTCTTAACCTTGGATATTTTGTTTGACATTGATTCTTTATCTGCTTTACTACTAATTCAAAATCTCCAAAAACAGAAATACACTACGCCCCTAAACCTTTAGTAGCTTGTAATCCCAGAACGAATGCCTCATACTGAGAGATATTATTCTTGGAGTCGATTTCCAACTTATAAGCAAAAGGAAAGAAATGGCCTTTTGGAGAAATCAGAAATATACATGCTCCACTTCCATCTCTTGAATAAACACCATCAAAATAAAGTTTCCATACTCCACTGACTGTTAGCTCCTCATTTTTAATTTCTATAGGGAGTTGCACTTTATTGTGTTTAGCAATCTCCTCTACTTCTTGTAACATAAAACATGAAAAATAATCCTTTTCCTGACTATACACAGGAGAAGTACTAGAACCCTCCTTTGTAATGGTTTTAATAAACATGGTTTCTTTGTATAGCCTCCTCTCTTCACCTCCGAAGATAGGGATTCATGCATATGTAAAATCCAATTTTAGTACACCACCCAATTTTTCTCCCTAGGACCTTTAAAGGAGCATTCCAAAGCATGCAAGAATATCTACCACCATCGCATCCATCACCAGGCTTCTAGCTGGAATCTAGGCTAGAGAAACAACTAAATCTTTCATTTCTCCTATACATTTAACCTTTTTCGAATCAAATGAATAAATATCCTTATAAGGTTTAGTAATCTGCAGGTTCAATTGTTTCATGACTGCAATGACATCAAGTTATGTAAAGCTCCTGAATCTAACATATAATTATGTAGAATAAAAGAATGAACCAACAAAGATATGTAGAAAGGTGAAGTGGAAGAATCCACTTCTTTACATGGGGTCCAAACATTACTACTGGTCTCTCCTCTTGCAAATTTATTGTATCTGCCACACGATCATCTTGAGAGATATTTATAAAATCTGAAATTTTATTTTTACATGTTGGAGTTTTAATTAATTATGTTAAAGGAACTTGAATTTTAATCTTCTCTAATTCCTTAGTTAGGCTAAAAAACTGATTTTTCTTCCCAATATTTTCCTATTTTTCATCATTCATATTCTTCTTTGAAACATCATTTGAATCATCTACTTGCTCATGAATAGGTCTATTCAAAATTCCCATACTTGATTTTTGTTTAGAACTTTCTCCTTCCTGAAAAGAAATTTTTGGGCTTGAATCAACTTTTTTCTTCCCTTTGCGCTGCTATTTTTGGTTTTGCTGTGGAGTCGCCATTTGTTGAGACATTGGATCTTGTTTTTCATCAGTAAATTCCTGCATGCTTGACCTTTTTCTTCATCTAAGGTCATATTACTTGTGCAATTCTACCTACAGAAAATCAGTAAACTTTATGCAATAATCATCACTTTCGTTATCATCTAGAGAAACCTGAAATTCAGAACTCATATCTTCTCTCCTAATCACATCTTCCTCCTCCCCATAAAATGTTGATATTTGATTTCCATGCTCCTTAGAAGTTCGTTCTACTACATCCTTTGATTCATCCTCAATGTACAAGGGAGGTTGTATTTGATCTTGATATTTCCTCTCCCTCTGCAAAATCTGCAATGGTGGCTTTCTAAATTGAGGATTGAAATTTCTATTCTTCCCCTGTTGAAATTGTCTAGGTGTATTCTTGTTTTCCATCTCAAACTTTATTAGTTTACTAGAAAATTTTTAAGAACCTTAGTCATTTATTCTAATTTTTGTTCATTATAATCAGGTGTTTGGCTAGAAATTTTCATTTCTTCTTCTTTTCCTTTCCCCTTATCTTGTTCAGTGTCTTTCGGTTTAAACTTTCTTGCTGCACACAAATTAGCTTCAATTTCAAAGCATTGGTTTGTATTTGATCCAATGAAGGGGACCTCCTCTCTGTCAGGGTGAAACCAAAATCAGAATCAAATGCTCCTACAAATACTACTTTTTCTCCTACAGGAGGAGGCTTAATTTCCCCAGGCAGACTATTGTATAACTTATTGAATCTTTTTATAAATTCACCTACTTTTTCTTCAAGATTCCTTTTAATGGCATTAAATTTATTTAGAAAATATCCATGATCTTTCTTCTCTCCCCTCTGCTGTGTAAACACATTTTCCAATTCTTCCCATGTATTAATCGAATTTGCAGGAAGGGTTTTGAACCACTTCCTGGCCTCTACATCCAATGACTAGACAAAAAATCTCATCACCACATCTAGAAACTCTACATTCAAATTTTCAGCAAATGCACAAAATGCGGCAATATGTTTCTTTGTAGTTACCTCATTTTCCCCTGTAAAATGGGGTAACAATTTGAGGTAATCTTGAGGAATTGAATTCATAGGTTTAGGGAGATTCAAGGGAGCATATCTATTCAACAGAAAAGCAGCGATGGCTACATTTAAATTTAAATTAAATGTAGAAGGGTTACTTGCTTGAAATACAAATTATTGTGGAGGCAATGATGATATGGGAATTTCTTAGTTTACAATTGAAATAACTGAACTTATAGATGAAGGCTCAACTATTTTGAGTTCTTGAAATTCAGGAAAGAAAATGAAACTCACTAGAAAGATTTTTCCTCCAAAGTTGTTTTAGGAAAAATTGTCTAAGAAGGGGTGAGAACTTCAGAAAAATAAAAATCCCTTATTACTTATTATGAATGAAAGACAGAAAATTGTTGTGTGGAACTAGTACCAGGAGCAGATAAAGTGGAGCTTGGGGTTATTGGTGATTTTGGTTTCCAAACTCTCTTGGAAACCAACTTTTCTGGACTAGAAAGAGCAAGAGTTCTCTACTACGAGGTGTCTGACCTCATGTATAGTCGTTTTGGAGCCAAGATTAAATTTTTTAATGAGAACCTTAGCCTAACCACTTTCTTCACTCATCAATCAATGAAACAATCTTATAGAACCTAGGGAAAAATAACTTCAGATTTCCATTCTCTAGCAACGACGCCAAAAAATGTTGTACCTTGGGAGACAATTCCTGGCTAAGTAGAAATGAGTGCCCAAGGCATTCATTAAAGATTACAGATTGATTATTTGTTAGCCTCATCATTTTTCAAACCCCAGAATGTTAAATTTTAAACCCTTTAACCTTTAATAAATGGAACATAACTTTAAATGGTTTTAATTATTGGATACAAATGAATAGAAATTTGTGAGAAGTGTTTGTGAAAGTTTCAGAATAAAAGGTTGTTTGCACAAAATATTTTACCATAAACTTAAAGGAAAGTGTTTTTGATCAGAAATGGAAAATTTGAAAGAAGAGCACTGTTTAAGGATTTTTAACCTCAAAATTTATAGAAACATATAACCATTAACTGTAAGTAAGGAACAAGCTGCTTCAATTCTTTCAGTGAATAAATACATACATAATATGACACAAGAAAACAAATCATACCCAACAATTTCTGGAATCATTGCAAATATTTATTCATCATTCAAGTGAATATCAAATTACAAAAGTAGTCTTCTTTGAGGTATGAAAAAATATGGAACCCTTTTTCATCTTACTGAAGTAGATTTATACAAACTTTCAAGAGACAATTATCAGAACTGTCAACCTCCTAACTACCCAACTATTCAAACATTACATTGAAACATAAAAAATTACATGACTTGAAAAATATAATAAATTTTAAAAATAAAAATTTCATCCTAAATCAATCTTAGATTGCAGAGCGGTAGAGGGTTTTGCTTTTGTAGCAGCAGCTTGTGGTGACATCCATTCCCTAGTATTCCTCTAGATTTCTGTACTTGTACTTGGGGAATTTATAAATTTAACATATGCTATCCTGAAATCTGTGATTATGTTGTATGTAGGCTTCTCAATAATAAGAGTTTTCATCATCTAAAGCAGTTGAAAATCTTTATGAATATAATTGACAATTGTAGGTCCCTTTAATAATGCAGTCTTTTCATGTGTAGAATTAATCTTACTTTTTGCTTTCACCAGTAATGTTTCATAAAGTTCCTAGGATAATAAATTGTTTTGCTGAGCCCAATAGGATGGTAAGCCAACCCTTGTTCTTTTATCAAAAATTATATTGAACTTCATCACTGCTTCCTTAATTTCCATCAATTTCTTCTCAGATGCTTTTCTGTTAGCATTTTTCAATATTTATTTATTTCTATCACATGTTTAGTCTTGCCTTCTATTCCAAACTCCTTCATTTCCCGTGCAGACTTTGAGTTTAAGAAGTCAATCAATTTCTTAGCAAACTAGGCTCTATTCCGTAGGTTTTGTTTATTACCGAGGATGAATTCTTCTAAATCTGTGACAATAATCTTCTCCACTTCAATGATAACCAGGAATTCCCAGACATTCTTTACTGTATTAATTTTGTCATTCCACAATGGTGAAGTTTCTAAGTTTACTTAGTTAGAAAACCTCCATGCACTTTATCTGATTTATTCCTAGCTATTTGTTATTTTACTTAACAAGTTATTTACAATCACAGGGGCTTCACTCAATTAACCTCTAACATAGCACGTGCATTTGTGGCATACTAAACAATACCCTTAATTTGACTACATAATGGAAAATACCTCTAAAAATCACTTTATTTAACCCCCTACCAATACTAACCCAATACACCTTCCAAATTTAAAAATTCCCTACTTTCACTAGATATTGTAGGTATTCATTTTTTCATAAACATTTTTTATACCCCTTTATATTTATATCCCTTTATTTTCCCTTAGGAAAATTCGTAATTTTATTAATAATAACAAAATTACATTTTGTATATGCCGAAGCGCATATCCATTAGCAGGTCAAAGGATGTTTTTCAAAAGAAAATAACCAGAAAGAAAATAATGTACCCATATCCCTTTATTTTCATTAACAATGGTAAGTAGATTCTGCACCTAGAAAGAATAACCTAAATACTAGGTAGTTGAAAACTTGAAAGTTTTAATAAAAACGAGGCAGATATAAGTTGGTTGATTTACAAATACATGTGTGGAAAATTTGAATGGAAAATACATAGTTTTGAACTCTCAATTGCATCTATCTTCTATTGAATACTGAAAAATATACACTACAACAGTTCACAATAAAACCTCGATAACCAAAACAATGGTGTGCCTTTCATATTGTTTATAGAAAAGAAGAGGAGAGAAAGTACAATGAATATGGACACATGAAAAATCATATCTGGTTGTACTTTGTCAAATCATATCCCTAACCTAATCACCTAGTGCACCATAGTTGCATGCTAAGAGTGCCAAGTAAGTGTGTCTCCATGAAAAAATGAATTGGAGCATGCAATCATGCATCCCTTCCTTGAGATCTGTGTCCTCTACCTAATATCGGAATTTCTCATGCATAAATATTCTAATTGACTAAGGATCTGTAGTCTTTTAGTAAGAATATATCATGCATGATAAAAATAACAAAAAAAAAAGCTATAATAATAGAAAAACTCTACCCAAAATTGAAATTGCTAAATTTGAAACAACATCTAAACTAGAATTAATTGAAGTTGTGACATGTGTTCCCTTAGCATGCATGCACTCTCTTCCAAACTATATTCTATTTCACTATCTCCTATGGCATGCATGTCCCCTCTACCAATCAATAGTATATATCATTGTCTCCTTCACTTTCATTCAACCTATTCATCACTAATGTAAGGAAAGGGTGAAGGTGCCATATATGTTGTATTCTCTACTACCCCATCATTGAGAGGATCACTAGCGTAGAAACATGTAAAAAATCTTAACAAACACATTAGACATAGATTATATAGGTATTAGTATTGTGATGCATGTATGTTCTAGAGAAAGGTTGCTTGGGATCAAGGGAAGAAGCAGGAAGTGAGAGTAAAACCAGGAAGTGGGAGTGGGAGTAGGAGCAAGTAGTGGCATTTTCAAATGCTCCTAGGTTGGGAGTGACTTTGGGAGTGAATTTTATATAATATATATTTTTATATATTTTGATGCATATATGTCAACAAAATATTGTAGAATGATGAATTTGTGATAAAAAAAAATAAAAGCATGGATTAAACCATATGAAATCATTCATCTAATAGTTATAACCTTCATCAACCATAGGTCAACAAATTACAAGTTCTCATTTATATAGGATGTAAGGGTGCACATAACCAAAATAAAATCAAGTGCAATAAATCTCTTAATCGAAAATACATCAACAAATAGGCTTTGGATGACCTCTAGCATCCAAAAAAATCACGCTACAATAAATACCTACATATCATCAAAATCATTTTCTATATTGGGATCTTTGTCATTAATATCACCCTCTAAGCATTAACATAAGATAGAAAAAATGTAGCATGTTATGTCAAGATTTCATTTGAGTGAAAGGTACATTTTAAGAAGGGTCATGATAGGGGAGTTTGACAACCAATGTCACTATCATCAAGGCACATAGAGAACTTGGTTCTCTTGATTAAGTATGAGTTTCACACCCTAGTACATGACAAAATCCAATGGAAATATTGTGATCCCCCCAATCCTGAAATCCTGAAAAAACTAATAAGTTTGTTGGATTTTAAGTGAGATCTAAAATTCTACTTTCTCCATATGAAATCTAATGAGGTTAGAACCACTCTCAAACGTTTTACTTTAAGAATTTAACATTACCATGAATTTCATGTCAATATTAGAGCCATAGGTTTGAACATCAGGCTATTGTGGACCTAATATTACCATAGTTTTTCTTTCTCCCTCCCACAATACTCTTGGACCTCTATTTCTCTACACCATTTATTTTTTGCCTCTGCATGGCAAATGTATTGTTAAAAAATACCTTATAATACACGTATTGTTATACAACATATAAAAGCCCTTTACCCCGTATTATATGCTCAATATATTTTTTCATTTTTTCCTCATTTTTTATCCCCAAATATGAACCCACGTGATATGGTATTGCTTTTTCAATGAATCCCCCGTGTTTACAATGTAAATACTGAAAATAAACACTAGTGCATGCTCAACATATTACATATCCACAACTAAAGGAAATAGAGACAATCACACCATATGACACCATTATTTTTGGACCAATGTCCCTGGAAAAACCCAATGTGGGAAAACCAGTGCAACTATTTGAGGGTTTTCTTATTAAGCAATATCAAAGTACAATCTAGGTGCCGAAAATGGCCTACCCCACAGAGAATTTCCTTGGCAGTAATACCTCTCATTTTCTGACAAATCTCCTGCTTGAAACCCCGGATAATCCTTCCGGCAACTCCTCAACGCCAATTTGTTAGAGTCAGTCTTTGCGGGCTTCTTCCAGTGATCAAACATGCTCTTACACAAGTGATTTTAAGGTGTCGAGGTCAAATTTTATCATTTCAGTGAGTCTTTAAGTAAAATTTGGTCACTAGGCATTAGGTATGGGGTTTGATTTTACCCTTGTTAAAGTTGTCCAAATGATGTTCCATGTCACCATTCAGTTGAGTCTACCATCATTCAAATGGTTTTCATCATCATGTCAAGTTCCATTGGGTCATTTCACACCTTGTTCATGTTTCAGTTGCGCCTATGGCAAGGTTCATTTCCCTCTCCTAGGGTTTTGAAGCTAATTTCTCTTGGATGGTCAAATAATTGGAAAAATTGTATCCTGATGTTCATACACCTTCCCCTATACCTACAACACCTTATCAAACATTTCCCATCACTGAGATCCCCCAAATTCCTCATTTTCGCATAAACCCTAGTTTCTTGCTACAACTTGGTAATTTTCTATGGTTGGGCCTGTGTTTTTCCTTTTTGGACCCCTTCCCCTCACTCAATTTCTGATATTCTTCTTTCCCCTACTACCTAACATCCCTCAATACTTCCCAAAATTTCTTCAAGAATTTAGAAGCTCCCTATCCCCTTCATTTCGCTTCATTCCGGCAAATCCCTTGTCCCACACATTGGGATGTGTTTCACTCAAATGATGTTTATGAGCAATGGAAGATGAATTCGGAAAACCTGAGAGAGGATGTTTTCGATAACAGGCCAGGGAAGAAAAACTTCCTTCACTTTTTACACAGGTGTCATGGTTTTGAAGAAATGTAAAAAATACAATTGTCTCGAGAGAATTGATGCACCTCTGGAGTGACCTCGGGAAAATCACGTTTTCTCCTAGCTCGGTTGGCCAAATGACTTGCTTTATGATCTAAAAAATAACTAGACACAAAGCTATTTCCAAGGAGATATTATGCGCTCAGTTTGGAGTTAAGGAAGGCATTCAAAAGTTGACTATAATAGCACTCTGCCTTTAGGCAGCCTCATTTGGCACAGTTCGACCAATCTTGGGAGATTTGCGTTTTGACAGAGAACATGAACTCCAAATCGACAAATTCCAGTTGTATTGGAAATTAGATACAAATAGATTTCCAATGAGATATCCTGAGCTCAATTTGGAGTTGAGAACGATATTCAAACGTTTCCTGCAACAGAACTCTGCCTTGAGGCAGCCTCATCTGGCACAGTTTGACCAGTCTTGGGAGATTTGATTTCTGATAGGGAAAATGAACTCCAAATCAACAAATTCTGGTGGAGTTAGAAAGTAGATAGGACAAGCTTTCCAAAAAGCTATTTTTTTCTCAATTTGGATATTGGGAAGGCCTCCAAAAGTCACCTAGAAAAGAGAGCGACGCATAGGAGGAGGAGAGCGATGGTTTAATAAATATCTTCACTCCATATGGTCAGTTATACAAGTGGCAAAGGAAGGCAAAGGGTTACCCAAGCCATTTGTCATGTTTGTGGTGCTACACCTGTAGCTGATGGTTGGCTCTCCACCTTCATTTGGTGACCCTTGGTCGTTCTATCTCTTCATAGCACATTCTATATATTGTATGCAAACCATTTGCAAAGCAAGTTGGTTGGTTGGCTTATAACTTCTGGTAGACTGTGGGAAAGAAACTTTGTTTCTGCATTGTATATTTTTACAGAGAATTAATGAAAGGAAATGGCTCTGTTTCATGAGATTCCTGTGGTTGTGAGTATAACAAGTGTTTCTCTTATGTTTCATATGTATCTTGTTATGTTTTGTATTCCATTTCGCATTCATTTCTGGTGAAATTTTTTGAGTGAGATCAGGTAGAATTCAATTCTATTGCTCTATCTGAGGGAAAATTTCATGTGCACTGTTTCATTCTTTTGTTGAAAAGGATTCATGTTGTCCATGCCCTTTTCACCTTCTTTATTGATCTCTCCATCTCCTTGTTATGTTCCATAGTTTCATTTCGTATTCATTTTTGGTGAGATTTTTCAAGTGAGATCAGGTAGAATTCAATTCTATTGTTCTACCTGTGGGAAAATTTCATATACAGTGTTCATTCTTCTGTTTGAAAAGGATTTGTGTCACCCATGCCCTTTTCAACTTCTTAATCAATCTTTCCATTCCACCATATTTCAAAACTAAACTGCTATCCTTTCAGCCTACCTTGCCTCACGAAATAATCTGTACCTTCAAGTTAAATTCTCTGTTCATTGAAGTCGAGTGGTCCCATAACATCCCAGAAACACAATCATTCACAAAATCACTCATTATTTTCATTTCCACTTACTAGCCTAAGATAAATAGTTCGTTTGAAAATCATCTCTGTCCTTCTCATTCATCTATTCACTGAGTGTGACTCGGAGAGAGCCCTCTCCTGTTCTGGTAGGGCTAGCTACCAGACTGAGCGTGGTTTGTGGTTACCCTGAATTTTTTCTTCCTTCAGCCTAAGGTGGATTTAGGTGCTAACACAATCTACCCTAGAAACCCCAGCGTCAACCTCTCTCTAGACTGCGTCAGCCCTACTCTACTCAACGTTGGCCCTGCATCACCCTATATGGGTCTGTGTTAGCCTTAGGAGGCCCTGCGTCAGCCCTCTAGCCCTCTACGTCAGCAACGTTGGTCTCTCGGAGGCTGTGTGCAGCTCCCAGCTGCCTCTACGTGGCCCTGTGTGAGCCCTAGCTGGCTCTACGTCACTCTCCCCAGCTACTACACTGCTCTCCCAACACTATCTTTGCCTCTCTGTCTCTCTGTACTCAATGCCCCTAAGCTGTAACTCCCAATCACTAATTCCATCTCTCTTAGAAAACCCCGCTCTATAGAATAGAATGAATGATCACTCTTGTGTATTCTCCAAGTGACCCTCAAGCCTCCTCTTATACTTTTCTCATTGACATATCAATGACCGAGATTAAGTTCCTAATGAACAACTAAAATTAGATCTAGTTTGATCCATGTATTTTGGACCATTATAACACAGTTTTATATTAATCCACATTAATATTTTAATTTCCCTAAGTTTAGATTTAGGGACTCCATTAAAAATATTAATTATTTTAATATCTCTTGAACTGTTTAGAATCTTCCCAAACCCTTTCTGGGTATTGGATATCTCATGTGTCCCAACCTCCCCACCAAATTTCGTGGCTAAAGCATGTTTGATGCTATTGCAAATAAACAATCCCTCTTAGCAAGGACTGTGCTATAGTAATACTAAGAATTACTCTGATCATTTGGCATCGGCCCCTGTGCTGATGTTAGGCCTACTCCCCACCATCCTCTACAGTGATGTGTCATTCAGTCCTCCGTGGAAGGTGTCAATCGACTCTCTCTTCTTCATATGATACAACCTCAACTAATTATCCAGTAGCATTCTTCTCTACACAGAAGTATGCTGGTACAATTTCTTGAGAGCCTCCCACATCTCAATTGTCGTTTCCTTCTCGACTATGTGTGGTACTACATGATCCTCGACCCTGTCAAGGATGATGATCTTGGCCCTCGCTATTGCCTCCTCATACTTTTTGTTATCATTGGGATTGACTTGGATAGCTTTTACCTTGAAGGTGAAGTTCTTGACACGATTTCTGGCAAGTACATATAAGATTTTGGCCTTCCAAACTGTGAAGTTCGACGCTCAATCTGGTCTATCCTGGTCTCTTACTCCGTGTAGTTCCATGATGCTCCTCTACTTCCCTCATGGAATTTCTCTGTTCGAATCCTCTGAGTCTCTACTTCCCGTCTGGAAGTTCTTTTCTGGACTCCCTCTGAGTCCCAATTTCCCTCCTAGAAATCTTTCAGCCGCTGTCGAGATGCCCCCCATTCTGATCGTCTTGTGCAACTACACCACTGATCCAGGTTCCTTGGATAGAAACCCTCGGTAGCAACTCCTCTTGGCCTTGCTTTGTCAGGTACTATTCTGACTACAGTACCTCACCAGCTCCACTCTGCAATATTCCCACAACCTTCTAAATCCAAACAACCTGAAGGTGAGAGCTCCCAGGCTCTGCAAAATCCCAACACCAGCAACCTGACCTCCTCGGCCAACTATGTCAGCCTCCTAGCTACTCCGTGGCTTTGTGTGAGGCTCCTTTTTCCTTCCTTAGCCTTTGCGCTGCCTCTCCCCGGCTCACCCTTGATGACGCATGTAATGTGTCACCCTTCCTTGTTGCTACTCTGCTAGAAACAACTTTTGTCACCTCGGAACAACTGTTTTCTGTTACTATTGCTCCACTCGGCTGATGTCCTTAGTCATCCTGTGATCTGCAATCATGCTCTGATACCATGTTGAAGTTTCTAAGTTTACTTAGTTAGAAACCCTCCATGCACTTTATCTGATTTATTCCTACCTACTTATTATTTTACTTAACAAGTTATTTACAAGGTAAATACTAAAAATAAACACTAGTGCATACTCAACATATTATAGATCAACAACTAAAGGAAACAGAAACAATCACACCATATGACACCATTATTTTTGGATCAATGTCCTCGGGAAAACCCAATGTGGGAAAACTAGTGCAGCTATCTGAGGGTTTTCTTATTAAGCAATATTGTAGTATAATCTAGGTGCCAAAACTAGCCTACCCAATAGAGAATTTCATTGGGAGTAATACCTCTCAATTTCTAACAAATCTCCTGGCTGAAACCCCAGATAATCCTTCCAATAACTCCTCAGCACCAATCTGCCCCAGAAACGCCAGCGTCAGCCTCTCTTTGGACTACGTTAGCCCCTCTCTGCCCAGCGGTAGCCCTGTGTCACCCTATATGTGTCTGTGTCATCCTTAGGAGGCCCTGCGTTAGCCCTCTGGCCCTTTGCATCAGCAAAGTTGGCCTCTTTGAGGCTTTGCACAACTCCTAGTTGCCTCTATGTGGCCCTGCGTGAGCCCTGGCTGGTGCTGTGTCACTCTCCCCGGCTACTGCGCTGCTCTCCCGACACTATCTCGACCTCTCTATCTCTCTGTACTCAATGCCCCTCAGTTGCAACTCCCAATCACTAATTCCATCTTTCTTAGAAAACCTTGCTCTAGAGAATAGAATGACTGATCACTCTGGTGTATTCTCCAAGTGACCCTCAAGTCTGCTCTTATACTTTTCTCATTGACATATCAACGACTGAGATTAAGTCCCTAATCAATGGATAAGATTAGATCTGGTTTGACCCATGTCTTTTGGACCATTATAACACAATTTTATATTGATCCACATTAATATTTTAATTTCCCTAAGTTTAGACTTAGGGACTCCATTAAAAATATTAATTATTTTAATATATCCTGAACTTTTTAGAATCTACCCAAACCCTTTCTGGGTATTGGATATCTCATGTGCCCCAACCTCTCCACCAAATTTCGTGGCTAGAGCACATCTGATGCTACCACAAATCAACACACAAGATTTCTCTTGCTTGTATCAAAGACATGTTTCCTTTCACTTTCTCCTTTAATTCTTTAATTTCTTGATGAGCAGCCTAGAAATCCCCTCTATATTTTTTTGCAGTCTCTTTGGTCATAAAAATTTCATGCTCAGTTGCCTTGTTAATTTTCACAGCATTGTAAAAATCTGTTTGCTTCTTTTTCAACTCATTTTCAACAATGTGCAATTCAATCATAACTTGAGTGATTTTCTCAGTAGGATCATCTGAATTTTCTGCCACTACAATCACGCATACATGTGAATCAATATTTTTCTGTAAAGAAAGATTCATCTCTTTCAAATTAATTATTTCTTTATCCCTTTGTAGATGCTCTTAGACCAGTAACTCTTTCTCTTTTTCAACCCCTGCTACCTCTGAAGCCATGGGATACTCTGCAGAGGGCAATTTCAAATTCTTCTTCAGTACCTGAATTTCTACCTCAACACTTTGTAGTAACTTCTAAACTGCAGAGCTATCTTTTGGATTCACACCAATCTTGACAATTATCTTCTTCATCTCCTCATGTTGGGTGTTTAGATCTCTAGAATTTGCTTTCTCCAACTTTCGCTGGTTTGCCACTTTCTCTAATATATTTTCAGCTTTAGAAGTAGATGATGTAGATTTATATAAATCGTGGAAGATTAATCGACCAGTCTGCATATGTAAATTAATCTTATCAGGTAATGTAATCCCCTTTGAATCTACTGTTAAATTAACGATATTCAACCCTATTTTAGATGCCACTGACATTGCGGACAGATGAGAGAGAGAAAATTTCAACTGACTTTTCTCTAGATCCATCACTAATAACAACCTTGTCTAATATTCAGAAGATACCTGAGCTTCTGATTGTGATTCCATGTTTTCTCTAATCTTCTTGTTTCTTTCTTCCACCTTCAAAAACATTTGTTTAATCATGGAAACCGAATCTTGAGAAGATTCTCCTCGAACTGGAGAAGGAGTACAAAACGTTTCCCTCAACTACAATTGTATACTAGGAGTTGCTAATGTACTAGTCTATTTAGATATCTTTTCCGTATTTTCTTCTCTGTCTTCTTCTTCCTCTAGATCAATTACCTCTGACCTACCTCTTTTCAGTAGCAAGAGGGGTCTCAATTTTTATATTTCCCAAGGAAACTGATTGTCCTCCATTTTCTAGCTTCTCTATTTCTGGTTTTGATTCATTCATAAAAGGAGACTAACCCTTTTCTATTCTTCTATTTGAAATTATATGATATGGATCATAAGCCCATTTATTTTCCAACAATAAATTCATTCCTTCTAACAATTTCTGGACTACATTTGCCGCTTGCCTGGTTTTCATAATGAATGGTCCAACGGTCCTAGGAAACCTGAAAAGGAATCCCTTCTTTGTAGGTACAAAATGTACCTTATCCACATTTAGACTATGCTTAATGAATTCCAGAGAAAACATTCTCATAGGAACAAAAGTTGGTAATCTGTAAGGCTCAACCTTAGCTCCATACAGTCTTATTTCAACATGATCCTGGAAAGAAAACCAATCTCCAACCTTTACATCTTTACTCACTTGAAGGAAAGATTGATCTTTAGGGAGTAAAGCTGGTGCACGTGAACTATTTATGATTGAATACACAACTGAAAGGAAAGAGGATTCAAAATAGGACATACCCTCATTTTTAGGATCAATTCTTACTACATCAGACCAAAAGAACATTGATTGTTTATGCTTGAGAGTGTCCATGATATTCAACCCTAGATGCATGAATTTCTCAACATTGGAGTACAAGAATAGATAGTTCACAAGAGAAGGAAACCTAAAACAACCTGTAAGAGTGAAATTCATGAACTAGAAATTAATTACTTTTTCCCAATATGCTGGTATATCTGATACAACTCTAGGTTTCATCATTACATCAAATATTCCTAAAACTTCTTTGTCAATTACTGTAATGTCTTCTTTCCCTAAAATTCTGGCCAACACCTAAAGAAATGGTCTTACATCTTCAATAAATATAACCAAGGGAAAATGAGTATAATTTACAGGGAATTGTTTTCCTTCAGTCTTCAAATACAAGAAAATTAGAGCACATTCTAGTTCGGATAAATCTTCAAAATAGGTAGTCAATGATTCTTTGAAAAAGACAAGTAAGATTCTGCAGAAGGATAACATAGTGCTTGCTGAATCCAGAGAGAGGACACCTGAAAAACAATTTCTCCTAGCCTATTCATCACAAAGCACCTTTGAGGATACATTGCTGAAACTAGCCAATGAAAAAATTCAGGAAACGTATATGTTTGAGGGAAAAAGGATGCCAACACACCAAGTTTTACCATTGCAGCATAAATTGGGGAATTATACTGGTTTAATTGAACATGTTGGTAGAATTCATGATGGTTAATAGGGAAATAAACATCGAATATATATTTTTCAGTATCCATGAGCGGAATGTGAGAAGAGGAACCAAATAAAACAATTTTTGTAGCCATTTTTAAAGGAAAAATGATTGATTATGACATAAATACATGGTACTGATGATGAGGATGATGAGGATGTGAGCTAGACTTTGAATTTATTGACAGCGAGCAATAGGACAATGTACTGAGCAAAAATCCAAGAAAATGTTTTATAATAGAATGAGAGAATATAAGAGGGAAAATGGCATTAAGTGCTATCGTGGGGGAAATGACCGAATTTAATGAGGGATTTGACATTTCAGAGGACAACTGGACTTAAGCATATGACATGGCGAATGAAAAATATGAACTAGCTTGCTTGCTGACGTCACTGCAGGAGGAATTCTCCATATGGGACTAATTCTCAAGTGATGTTGAAAAGTGTGCAACAAGAAATGCTAAAAATAGCAATTTGGCCAGTGTGGATATTGGCCACATTGGGTGAGAGGTGAAACTACTAAAAATAGCACTTTCTATAAATAGCATTTCTGGGTCCCTTCCTATTTTTAGCAGTCTCTGGTCTAACTATAGGAAGTAAAATTCGAATTTGGTCTTACCAGTGGTTTGAATAATAATTGATTAATTCTCCATGAGTTAATTAGTTGAGGAGAATCAAACCAGAGGTCTTTATGCGATCATGCAATTAGTTTCCCACTGATTGAGGAATTTGTCCTTAATTTGCTCCACTAATTGAGGAATTATCCTTGATTAAAGGAGAAGAGGATGAGTTCTATATTGAGAGGATCAGTTGACTTAGTTTAACTTAGTCAAGTCCAGTTAGATTATTTAACAAGTTGTTAAATTAATGAGATTCAGTTTGTTAATGCTTACATGCATGTGAAAACTGGATAACTGAGTATTTTCTCATGGATAACTGATGCATGGTAGTTCAAACAGAGACCCAATTGAGATCAGATACAGAGACAGTGTACTATCGGTTGCTAGAATATTCCTAGTGAATAATTCTTACATGAGGAAGGAATATTGTTCCTTCTATGATTGCGTAGTTGGACCTGAGGTGACAGCAGGTATGATCAGGCCAATTTACATGTGTTCTGTAATTGGACCCCAATCAAAACTGCGCAAGGAAATAGGAGCTTGGACCTAAGGTGCAGCCTATATATACAGGCCTAGATAGTCCATGAGCTTCATCATCTGATTACAGAGAGAGCGGGAAAGCTTTTAAGGTGATTTTTTTTGTATGTTGTTGAGGATTTCCACTTATTGATAATACAGAGTTGGGGTTTCATGCTCGTGCTTTCCCGAGTGATATATCTTGTGTTATGTGTGATTATTTCTCTTACTCAATTATATCTGTTTATGCTTGATGTTTGATCCAGGTGGATATTGGTGGCCACCTACCAAGTCCATCTAGACCCCCATCATTGTTTCTCTCAGCATTTTCAGTTTCCTTAATTGTTGCACAACTTACCATTTTTAGCAGTTTTTGGGGTCCTGAACTTCGAGAGCCTTTTTTAGGCCCTAAATGACATTTTTTGGGAAATCTAAGGGCAACATGGGTCCATGGACCGATGTTGCCCTTCCCAAAGTGGTAGTTATTGGATAGATCTTTCTAACGAGCTATCGTATGCGTCAAACAGAGATCATATGCCAAAGTTACAACCCCGGGAAATTGATGTACCAATTTACCCAAACGGGGCCCACAATTTGGCGTTTCATCTTCTAGGGTTAGGTTTTGGGATGTGAAGGGTTTTTCATTGTTTCTCAACAATAAATAGGCCTCCGACCCTCATTGTAACACAGTTCAGAGGCATGTAGTCACCACATCTCTTCTCAGAGATCTTGGCAGTAGCAACAGTGGCGTTGAGATCCGCATCAATGATCTGCTTCCCTTTGTCATTCCCCTTGTCGGGTTCTGACTCAGAGTCGGAACATGCATCTAATTATGAAACCTTTAGCTTAGCCACCAATGACTGCTTGGCCCGACACTCACTTGTGTTGTGAGTGGAGCTCTTATGGAACTCATGCCATTTTCCCATGTCCTTTTTCAGCTTCGCAGCACTGTTCTTTGCTTGCATCTTTGGCGGGTTGTCTTGGGCTACCCCGCCTTGGCTTTTTCCTTTTTTCTGTGGTTTAGAGACACCTTTCCTTTGCTTTAGATTCACAGATCCAAAGTCTCGCTTCTTTTGTTTAAACTTCTGCTCGACCTTGACGGCATATCGGTATGTTGTGTCGAGCGAGGAGATGTTCAGGAATTCTATTTCTTCCTAGATGTACTTGTGTAGGCAGCCGCGGTATTTGAGTATCAAATGCTTCTCTAAATCCTTGATCCCCAACTTTGTGTGAAGGGTATGGAAAATATTGGTGAACTCCGGCACGTCTTGGTCCCTTCCCTGCC
>APFE031183612.1:123168-150186 GCA_000404065.3 Pinus taeda
ACAATGAAAAACCCTTCACATCCCAAAACCTAACCCTAGAAGATGAAACGCCAAATTGTGGGCCCCGTTTGGGTAAATTGGTACATCAATTTCCCGGGGTTGTAGCTTTGGCATGTGATCTCCGTTTGATGCGTACGATAGCTCGTTAGAAAGATCTATCCGAGAACTACCACTTTGGGAAGGGAAACATCGGTCCATGGACCCATGTTGCCCCTAGATATCCCAAAAAACGTCGTTTAGGGCCTCAAAATGGCTCCGGAAGTTCAGGACCCGAAAAACTGCTAAAAATAGTAAGTTTTGCTACAATTAAGGAAACTGAAAATGCTGAGAGAAACATTGATGGGGGTCCAGATGGACTTGGTAGGTGGCCACCAATATCCACCTGGATCAATGTTGCTCATGAATTTGATTATGCTTCCAGTAATTGTTTTGTAGAACTAGATCAAGTATTATGCTTTAGGACATTGCATATATTAGTTTGATCTACAGGTGAAATTTCTACATGGTATCAGAGCACTAGTGATCAAGGAAGAACAGTATACAAGCAAGAGAAATTCGAAGTTTATTATTCAGATAGAGATCTCAAGTTCTTATCACATCTATTTCACCGATGGCATTCAATGGTTTGAGGCTTGAGTATGCCCTTGATGGTAGCTCAAACTACATAGCTTGAAAGGATCTCATAGAGCCATTATTGGAAGATAATGGGCTTAAGGACATCATTGATCGAGAAGTCCCTAGGCCTACTAATGCTACTCAACTGGTGGAATGGCAAAAGTGTGTGGCTAGAGCTAGGAGAATCATCCTGGAGGGACTTCGAGATCACATAGTCTCGAGCCTCCATGGGAAGGAATCTCCATTTTCAATGTGGAAAAGATTGAAAGATTTATATTAGAATAGCAGTGATCAGAGGAAGCTGGCATTGAAGGATAAGGTTCGAAAGATCAAGTGTGAGAAAGGTGACACGATCACTACATTCTTGAACAAGCTCACCAACTACAGAGATGAGCTTGCAAGCGTAGGGATCACTACCGCAGATGATGATATGGTGAGTCTAGCACTTCTTGGACTTCCTAAGAGCTGGCATAGCTACTAGGACTCGTTTAATGGAAGGAAAAATTGCCAGATTTGGAACGAATATGGTCGGATTTGATGCAGGAGGAGATTAGACGGAGCACTAGGGATGGATCCTCTTCATCAAAACATGCTAATGAAGAGAACTTGGCTTTAGCTACTAAAGCTAAGAAAGGGAAAGGGAAGGCATCCCAATCCAAGTCTTCTCAAGGTGGGAAGAAGGTTGACAAGTTGAAGGTAAGATGCTTTCATTGTCATGAATTGGGCCATTATGCTACTAATTGTCCACAGAAGAAGTCCAAGAAAGGTTCGTCCAAGGAATCTGGTGGTGAGGCACTTGCTTCACAATTTGAGCTGGATTCCTCTCTTATCGCATGCATGGTTTCATCCATGATGACATGTATTTGGTACCTGGATAGTGGAGCTTCTTTCCACATGTCAGGTGACAAGAATCTTTTTAGCACTTTGGAGGAGAAGGATCTCGAGATATAGATCGAGATGGGCGATGAGGAAAGTACCGTGTGTCAAGTGAAGGTGCAATTGTATTTCAGAGGGAGCATGGTTATCCCCTCACTCTTTCTAATGTTATGTATGTACCAGGGCTGAAAAAGAATCTTGTGTCTATTGCTATGCTTGAGGATAAAGGCTATGATGTAGTCTTTAGTTTGGGAAAGGGTTTCCTAAGGCATATCAACATTGGATAGACCAAGCAAATAGGGATTCGAGTTAAGAATATCTATAAGCTATAGGTAGATGACTGTGTTGCACTGAGTTCTAAAGCAGAGGTGGTGCATGGCCATGATATTGGCGAGTTATGGCATAGGAGACTGGGCCACTTGCATCACGGGGCCTTGAAGATCATGCAGCAAATTTTTCTAATAGATTACCAAAGAGCAAGCTGGAGCAAACAACCACATGCAAAGGTTGCACTTTCGGTAAGTATGCAAAATATTCTTTTCAAGGTCGGGAGAATAGAGCTAGAGCAATTATGGAGTGAGTTCATTCAGATGTATGTGGGCCCTTCTCTATAGCCTCCACTTCAAATCAAAGGTATTTTGGTATTTTCATTGATGATTTTTCTCGTAGATGCTGGATCTACTTCATGCAAAAGAAGGATCAAACCTTCTTGAGGTTTTGTGAGTTCAAAGCCTTGGCAGAAAAAGAATCAGGGATGAAGGTAAAGGCCTTGTGGAGTGACAATGGTGGAGAGTATGTTTCCCAATAGTTTAAGGACTTCTATGCTTCAGAAGTAATTAAATGAGAACTCATGGCACCTCATAACCGACAACAGAATGGGGTGGCCGAAAGGAAGAGCATGTCTATTGTGGGAGTAGCTCGAGCGATGTTGCATGGCTAAGGCCTACCACTTCATTTGTGGGCTGAGGCATGCAATACAACAGTGTATCTTCAGAACAAAAGTCCTCATCGTATTTTGGGGATGAAGACACCTATGGAGGCTTTTTTAGGGAAGTGACCAGATGTGAGTCACTTCCACATCTTTGTATCATCAATTTATTTTCATGTGACCAAAGATGCTAGGAAGAAGCTAGACCCAACAATTGAGTTGGGAATACTTGTGGGGTACATGGATACACCTCACAACTATCATGTGTTTCTACCTGCCATTCAGAGGACTGTAGTGCGTAGGGATCTGAAGTTCGATGAGCAACGAGCCATGCGAGTGTCACTTGAGAGGGAGCTCAAGTTGCACGGTGATGATGAGGAACTATTAGTTCCTAAGGCGGAGGAGCCTCCTAATGATGCGGATCAGCTGCATGTAGATATTCCAGTAGTGGAGATCACCACTCCTGGAGAGTCTTCCAGAGATGGGCGGAAATGCTCACGAGAAGCTGACAGATTGATGCTAGATGCGAGAGAGAATGTGGGGCAGCCATCCTTTCATCATAGACAGAGGAGATCTCCTGAGAGATACACTGGCTACATGGCCCTGGTTGGGGAGAATGTAGCGATCGAGCCTTCTTCTTTTTAGGAGGCTGTGCAATAGCCAGTTTGGGATGATGCGATGGTAGAGGAGTATGATTCTACTATATAGAACAGTGTGTGGGATGTTGTCCCTAGATCGAGGGACAAGTCAGTGGTTACTTCCCGATGGCTTTACAAAGTAAAGCAGGCAGCTGATGGTAGTGTTGAGAAACACAAGGCAAGGTTTGTTGCCTCTGGTTTCTCACAGGTTGAGGGGATTAACTATGATGAGACCTTTGCTCCTATTGCAAGGTACTCATTGATAAGATTGATTCTATCTCTATCAACTCAGATGGGTTGGAAGATCCATCAGATGGATGTGAAGACAACTTTCCTTAATGGGGAGATTGAGGAAGAGGTATACATTGAGTAGCTTGAGGGATTTGAGACCCTCGATCATGAGTCACATGTGTGTCGACTCAAGTGGGAATTGTATTGGCTGAAGCAAGCACCCCATGCTTGGTATATCAGGATCGATGGCTATTTCACCGAGTTGGGCTTCACTAAGAGTGAAGCGGATGCGAAACTCTACCACATCATAGTATAAGGTAAGATATTAATCATTGTACTTTATGTCGATGATCTGATTTTGACAGGTGATGCTCAGTTGATAAAGTCTTGCAAGGAATACCTTGCAAGAGAGTTTGAGATGAAGGGCATGGGCCTCATGCACTACTTTCTAGGCATGGAGGTGTGGCAGAGAGATGGGGAAGTATTTGTGTCTCAGGGAAAGTATGCCAATGAGATACTGAGGCACTTCCACATGGATATGTGGAAGCCCATGGAGACTCCTCTAGCAGGTAACTGGAGGAAGGAGGATGCTACTTCAAGTGAGGTAGTAGCTGCTACTATTTATAGGCAGCTTGTGGGTTCACTTATGTATTTGGTGAACACACGACCAGATTTGTGCTTTGTGGTGAACCAACTGAGTCAAGCTATGGTTCAGCCTACCAAGTTATTTTGGAAGGCAGCAAAGCATGTGCTGAGATATCTCAAATACAGTGTGGATTATGGTACAGACAGACAGAGGGTGTGAAGCTGCAAGGCTTCATGGATGCAGATTGGGTAGGTGGTCCATCAGACAGGAAGAGCACTTCTGGAGGAATCTTTAACCTTGGGTCAGCTGTAGTTTCTTGGTACAACAGGAAATAGAGATCAGTTGCACTTATCTCAACGGAGGTTGAATACATGGCTACTAGTCAGGCTGCATGTGAAGCCATCTAGATGCGGAAGATTCTAGTGGGATTATTTGGTCAGATGATGGATCCTACCGTGATATATTGTGATAATCAGAGTTGCATTAAACTCTCTGAGAATCCAGTGTTTCATGACAGGTCCAATCATATAGATATCCGCTATCATCATCTACGGGATTTTGTGGTCAAGAGGATCATGATGTTGCTCTACATTTCGACCGAGGAATAGGATGCAAACATTTTGACAAAGGCATTGTCAAAAGGAAAGTTTGAGTTCCATAGAGACAGGATCGGGGTTACTGATAATCCCTTTCTTGTTGAGAGGAAGTGTTGAAAAGTGTGCAACAAGAAATGCTAAAAATAGCAATTTGGCTAGGGTGGATATTGGCCACTTTGGGTGAGATGTGAAACTACTAAAAATAGTAGCTTCTATAAATAGCATTTCTGCGTCCCTTCCTATTTTTAGCAGTCTCTGGTCTAACTATAGGAATTAAAATTCGAATTTGGTCTTACCAGTGGTTTGAATATTAATTAATTAATCTGCATGAGTTAATTAGTTGAGGAGAATCAAACCAAAGGTCTTTGTGAGATCATGCAATTAGTTTCCCACTGATTGAGGAATTATCCTTGATTAAAGGAGAAAAGGATGAGTTCTATATTGAGAGGATCAATTGACTTAGTTTAACTTAGTCAAGTCTAGTCAGATTATTTAACAAGTTGTTAAATTAATGAGATTCAGTTTGTTAATGCTTGCATGCATGTGACAATTGGATAATTGAGTATTTTCTCATGGATAACTGATGCATGGCAGTTCAAACAGAGACCTAGTTGAGATCAGATATAGAGACAATGTACTATTAGTTGCTAGAATATTCCTAGTGAATAATTCTTGCATGAGGAAGGAATATTGTTCCTTATATGACTGCATAGTTGGACCTAAGGTGACAATAGGTATCATCAGGCCAATTTACATTTGTTTTGTAATTGGACCCCAATCAAAACTGCGCAAGGAAACAGGAGCTTGGACCTGAGGTGCATCCTATATATACAGGCCTAGATAGTCCATGAGCTTCATCATCTGATTACAGAGAGAGCAGGAAAGCTTTTGAGCTGATTCTTTTTGTATGTTGTTGAGGATTTCCACTTGATTGATAATACAGAGTTGGGGTTTTATGTTGGTGCTTTCCCTATTGATATATCTTGTGTTATGTGTGATTATTTCTCTTACTCAGTTATAGCTGTTTATGCTTGATGTTTCTCATGAATTAGATTATGCTTCCACTAATTGTTTTTTAGAACTAGATCAAGTATTATGCTTTAGGACATTGCATATATTAGTTTGATCTACAGGTGAAATTTCTACAGGTGGTGCCTCCGCAGTAAACTTGCACCATTCATCCAAAAGTCAACAGACCCAACAAAATTCTTTGCGGAGGCACTACCCATGTTCTCCTTTGATATGTCATCGGGTTTTCTCCATCGAGTGGGTATCGTCTTCTTTTTCTTTCACTCACCACTGACTTTCCCATGCTTTAACATTTCCAACTGCCATCGTAGTGTCCCATTGCCCGTCTTTATTTATTACAAGACACTTTATAGTGACAAGATATTATTATTAAAAAAAACATTTGATAAACCAAAGTAACTTTATTTTAATCAAATAATAAGAAGACTCTCACATTTTTTCTTTTTTCTTTTCAGTATTTGATTTGTTTTTTCTTTTACAATTATATTTAATATGTACAACACATCAAATTTAAAACAAGTTACAACATGAGGATCAGTTCACAAACTTTTGTCAATGTGATAACCTTTTTTCATTTTTAGCCTTGAGCCCTCTTATATTCTCTCTCTCTCTCTCACTCTTGCACACTTAGAGAAATCTTGGAGCATTCTTGGGGAACATTGGATTTGGAGAAAGAAAGCAAAGGAAAGTAGGAAAGCGCAAGGGGGAAATGAGATCAACGACTATAGCTGGATTTATTTGCAGGTACTATTGAGTCTCCTTTTTGATACCTTTTATACCCCATATTGTCCTCTATTTTTTACCAACTTTACCTCGAAACCTACTCACCACTTTCCTACCTTGTTCAAAATCATGACTTTTAGAATATTGTGTATATATGAGGTAATTTATATTTAAAGCTTGATTTTTATGATTTCTTGTTAGTAGGAATGAAATAATTGATTCTTTATACTCTATAATTATTTTGATTGACTCAAATAGATCTTAATACCCCAATCCTACATTCATCCGGTATTAATCCTACATTCATTCGGTACCAACTGCGTTCATCCGATACCAACTATGCTCTTTGATGAGCCCCAGAATTGGTAACTTGTTGGGCTCATTTGGCCTAATTATCCTTGTTCAGTCCTTGTTCAAATCCTTCATTTTCCATAGCTTATGCATTATTTTTAGTATGTTTATGTCATTTGTACGAATAAGGGTAGTCACTCTTCCTAGGTGGCTAACACGTGCTTATTTCAGGTTTTTTGACACATGTTGGAGAAAAATCGAGCAATCATGGGCTAAAAGACAGCCAAGCCTGAGGTGAGGATTCGTAGGGGGGTTGTCTATGGCATTAAATAACCCTTCCTCGGGATCTTCACCCCCAACTCCGAGCTCCAAAGACCACCAAAATCGAATCTAGAAGGCAGCCAAGCAGATTTTAGAAGGGGCTATCTAACTCACAGTTTGGAGAGCCGAGTTCCACAGATTGAGGAGGCTATCTAGGTCCCTCGTGATGTATAAATGTTGAGGCCTCAGCCTTCGTAAGGGACTTTTGAAACTATTGTTTATTTTGCACCTCAGTGCTGCCAGTCCTATTTTGTTCTTTTGTAGCCATTTTTGGCATCACTCTTATGATTATTTTTTTGATAATGAGAAGCGGTTCGATTTCCTATCAAATCTGAGTTTCTCATAGGATCCATAGCTCTCAGGGTTGTGCCCAACCTGAGAGCCTAGGGCCTCCTTTATGTACTCTTACTTTTCCTTTACGTATCATTGTTTCCCTTTATGCATTTGAACGTATTTCTGTTAGGCAGATTTAGTTATGTTGCTTGGATAGATCACTGTTTATGAATGATATTGCTTTAGGTTTTTTGGTAGGATAATAACAGAAAAAGCTTCAAAGAAAAGGGACAACTACACTCTTGGTTTCACCTCATCCCTATTGGATTAGGGGTTGGAATTGAGGAAACAGTGCTACCCCAACAAAAACTCTAGTTTGCTTGACCATGCAATCCTTAGTGTACTGTTTTCATTTGCAGAAATTAGTTATGGGTTTGGATATCTGAAATGTTTCTTTGCATAGTTGATGTACATGGTTTTCTTCCCAAATAAAGCTGCTGTTCATTCATGTTGTTGATGGTTAGACTAGATTAGCTCAAGATTTGATCATTTGCAAGACGTTGTTGATTTGGTCAAAGTACACCATGCAGGGCATATCCTCCACTCTTTCATCCACCCAAAGAATCATCTAAGCCATCTGCTCTGCCTCCTAGCTAAGTTCCTCGTCTCCCATCTGTCCTTTTGTCCACGTAACCCTACCTTCTTGCTCAATCATTACCTTAGCCTTCTTCAAACCAATTCAGCCTTCTACACCTCCTCATCACTCCATCCACCAGTCCTTAGGCCATTTTAGACCCCTATCCTACCTCTATATCCATCCATGCACCTTCCCTCACTCATCCATCCTCTAGAAACCGATTTTCAAACATCCTGTAGAAATTTCTAAACATCCTGTAGAAATTCCTGAATGTCCTGTAGAACCCCTGTAGACTTCCTGTAGAAGCTCACAAATGAGGTCTCTTGATAGCCAAACTTTGTGAAACTCTCTAAAAGAGTGTTAGGGACTCCTTAGACCCTCTCTGAACCTTTCCAACCTTTTCCAAGCATTTCTCTTCCTTGATCCACCCCTGCACAGTAAAGCACAGTTCAAGCATATGCATGAGAAAATTGACAACTTAATCAAAAATACAAAAAGAGTTTTCTTGAGGAAAAAGGTAGTCTAAAACATGTATTTTACCTTCAAGAAGTATGGCATCCTTTCAGTAGTTTGCACTCTCATCTTGCATCAGTAGGACTAGCTGGTAGAGATTAGGGTTTGCGCTTTCCTTCGTTTTTTCAATCTTTTTCGCAAGTAGATTAGCTTCCTTTGAGTTAAATTTCATCCATCAATTATAACTTCTCTAAGAGCTCATAGAAGTTGGCAAAGCCCTAGCAAACTTTGCCAGCTGACCAAGTGACAGTGCGGCAAGAGCTAGTACTTGTGCATTACAGCACCGTCGCTTCCAAGTTTGTTACAAACAACCGGGTTGATAAAAGTAAAGAAGGGAGTCCCAGGAGTTGCAGCATTATTGCTGCAATACTAGAGCCCACAACTTACCAAGGATCTGAGCAACAAAACTTTGCAAGTAATGGGCAACCCTATATACAAAACGGTCAACATCAATCATTTTATAATGGTTATGCTCATCAACCTTACCAAAGTTATCAACATCAAATGCATTATGCTAGTATGCAAAGACCCACTGCTCAGGAAATACCATCCTATCCTGGGTATGCTTCGCTAAACCTGAATCAATAGTTGCCCTTCGTGGTGACTTTAGAGTTACCAGAACTAAATCGGCTAACAAACGATCCAATTGCTTACGCCCATTGGTGGCTAGCAATTCCTCACAAAGTTCCGTCAGATATTCCTAAATTTAATGGAAATCCGGGTGAAGACCCATCGAATCATGTGATGACCTTTCATCTGTGGTGTTCATGTAACACTCTTAACGATGATTCAATTAGGCTTCGCTTTTTCAGAGAACCTTAACTGGTCCGACAACAAAATGGTACATTGAATTGCCAAGAGCTTCATTTGGTAACTTCGGCACCTTAGCCATAACCTTTTTAACCCATTTTCAATAGCCCATAAGGTACGAAATAGGAACAAAGCTTCTTACCAATTTCAAACAGAAAATAGCCACTCATATATCTAATCATATCCATGAGTGGCGGCATCATCGTAGAATGGTGAAAACATATTTTCCTGATCAGCTGTTAGCTGAATGGTTTATTAAGTCATTGTTACTTTCTATAACAGAAGATGTGGCGAAGGGAGGGGTTGTCACTGAAGAGCAAGTCATTGCTCGTGCGCAATATCTAGACTTGATTTATATTCAGTTTGAAACGCTCTATGACAAAATTCTTGATGCTCCTAGACCGGAATTTTCCGTTCCTCGTCCTAAATCGAACAAGGACTCTCATGCTGGCGATGTCGTGATAGGTATGACAAGTACGAAATCAACAAAGGCTACAAAGAAGAAAGCCCGCAAGATTTCTGGTCAAAATGAAAATGAAGAACTTCTCGCCTCGGAGGTGAATCCTGTGTCAACTGACAAAGGAAAAGAGTCGAAGCAACCAGGAGGCAAGAAAAAAAACAAAGGGAAAAAGAAGAAACATGATAAGTCATCTCCTGAGAAACCTTCTGCAAACCCTTATGGGCAAAGGAAACCCCCTGCGGGATGTTAGATATGTGATGAGGATCATTGGACGAGAGAATGTCCTCATAAAGCTGAAGTCCACAAACTTTTTAAGAGTTCAAAAACCTCAACAGCATTGACTGATTCGTTTCCAAACCCAGGAACCAATCTGGTTTCTAGTGACAATGTTTCCCCATCCCAAGTACTTATGTTGTCTATTTCAAAACAACAAAATGATGCTTTGATATCGACAAGGACTAAAGATTACGGGAATCCACAACTGTCGAACAACAAGGCTATTGATCAACCTAGTAGTTCGACAACAACTTCAACCGAAGTTGTGCCACCCATCATTCCTGAGGTAACGGTAAAGCCAACAAAAGGAGTAGTACACAAATCGACATTTAATCCTCGTGCCAGGGTAGCACAAAATTATAACATAGTAGAGGACTTGGCCCAATCACCATTCGCTATGTCGACACTTGAGGTACTGCAAAATTGCCCCTCCCAAAAACAGGCTCTATTATCAGCAATAGGTGGAATTGACCCAATGGATTCCAATCTTGTAGCCTTTAATCATAAAGGATATGACCCTCAGTTACCAGCTCAACTTTCTTTCCTTATTCAAGTGAAATCCCTCAACAAAACTATTCATCGAATGATCATTGATGAGGGAGCATCTACATGTATTATGTCGATGAGTTGGTGGAAAACTTTGGGCTCACCGCCCTTGTCACGATCGCCAACGATGTTGAAAGCATTTGATGGATGAACATACACTCCTTTCGGGATTTTAAGTATCTTGCAAGTAGAAATGGGAGGTAAGACAGTGGAAATTGATGTTGAAGTTATCGATGGGAACCTCAATTACAACATCCTACTGGGAAGGCCCTGGATATATGCTATGGATGCAGTTGTGTCGACGTACTTCAGGAAGATTGCATTTCCTTTCTAAGGAGGAATTACAATCATCGACCAAAAAACCTTTCTCCCCAACAGTTCACAAGTTATGGGAAGCATTCCGATGATCCACAGAAGCCCTCATTCACTTCAAAATATGGGAGTAGGCCTACTAAAAGACCCTACATTATGGGGACTTTTACCCTACTGCCTCTAAACAATCTAGCGGAAGTAGCCACGGTGGGAACCTGTAATATGGTGTATTCCATTCAGAAGATAACCGATCATGATATTAGTATGGATCATCACAAGGTCTTGCCTCCAAGTCCAATAGAAATATTGTAGAAATCAACGTTTTCAGCATGGGAGGCAAACCCAAATCAACGCTCATCAAGCGTTTGGATAGATAGGTCTAAGGAACATGGCACCCCTTCAGATCCTTGGTCGAAAGTACACTCTACAGATGAAGGAATTGTTCAGTCAATGATGATTGATGGGGCACCATGGGAAGATTACCACCATTGTTCCCATCTTCCCGACTATAATGAAGATAATTCCAGTGACCTTAAACATCCCTCAGTTTTTGATTTTCTATCAAATACTATAAACATGGTGGATTTCGAGTGAAACCTGTCCAATATTGAAGAGACTATCGCCATCAATATATCGACCAAACCGAATGTTGTAGAGAATATTCATGTCGAAAAATCTTGTTCTCGTTCAGAACTGGAAATATATTATGCTCTCTTTCACGAGTTCAGAGATGTCTTTGCGTGGTCATATGAAGAAATGCCAGGCATTGACTTGAACATAGTTGAACATGAAATTAAGATGTATCCAGATGTCAAACCAGTATGACAACGGCTCCGGCAGGTGCACCCCAAGAAAACCGCTGCCATCAAAGCGGAAGTTGAAAAAATTCTCCATGCTGGTTTTATCTACCCGGTTCCTCTAACCGATTGGGTATCGAATATTGTTCTTGTAATGAAAAAACAAGGAACAATTAGAGTGTGCGTCGATTATAGGGATGTAAACCAAGCTTGTCCAAAAGACAACTACCCTACACCCTTCATCAACCAGATAATTGATGAATGCGCTGGATGTGAAATCTTTTGCATTTATGGATGGATTTTCCGGGTATAATCAAATAAATATCCGCCCACAGGACCAGTCAAAGACTGCATTTATTTGTCCGTGGGGCACATTCATGTACCGCAAGCTACCCTTTGGTTTAAAGAATGCAAGGGCAACATTTCAGAGGGCAATGAATTATGCCTTCCATGACATCAAGAACATCTTTCAACCATATCTCGACGATCTTCCGGCTCATTCGCGAAAGCAGACTGATCATCCATAGCATTTGAGAGCGATATTTCTACGTTGCCGACACTACAAGATACGACTCAATCCACACAAATGTTTGTTTTGTGTTGGTTCTGGTCGTTTACTTAGCTTTGTGGTCTCGAAGGATGGGATTTGTCCTGACCCATGTAAGGTTCAGGAAATCATTGATTTGCATCCACCTTCAAATTTGCTTCAGATCAGAAACTCCAAGGGAAAGCAAACTTTCTGAGGAGGTTCATTCAAAAATATGCTGAACTTGCTAAAGGTTATACTTGTCTGTTGAAAAAAGGAGTACCCTTCATCTGGGATCAGGTCGCACAAGCTTCCGTTGATGCTTTAAAGGAATCCCTAATAAAAGCATCATTAATGTATGCTCCTAATTATCAAAAAGACTATAACTTGTATCTGGCTGCAGCAGATACAACCATCGCAATGGTTTTAGTTCAAGAAGACAATGGAATTGAACATCCTATTTATTATTTAAGTCAAAACGTAAATGATACAAAAACTAAATACTCCTCTGTTGAAAAGCTTGCTCTCATAGCTATTCAAGTGATATAGAGATTTCGACACTACATCCTCTTTCAAAAAACTACCATTTTGTCATATTGCAACCCCATGACTTATATCTTGTCGCGACAGTTACTGGGGGGAAAATATTCCAAATGGATAGAAATTTTGCAAGAGTTTGATCTGTAATTTGTAAAATCCAAATCAAAGAATGCTCTGGTTTTCGCAAAGTTACTGTGCAATCTCCCATCATCATCCAACAATTCAACATCCAATACAACAATCGTGGATGAATCTTTGTTTCTGATATCCTCAAGCGATTCGTGGTATAGAGATATAATCATTTATCCCCAGACCCAAAAAGATAGGTCTAATACCTCCTGTTTAGAGCAGCGACGTACTCAATACCAAGAAAAAGACTACATGATCGTCGGTGATATGCTTTACCGTCGTGGTATCGATACAATTCTGCATAGGTGCTTCACGTATGAGGAGGCTGAAAAAGTCCTGAATGATTGTCATTCAGACGCATGTGGCGGGCATCAATCTGGTTACGCTACGGCTCAAAATATTTTACGAGCATGATACTTCTGGCCAACAATGTTCAAGGATTGCATAACCACAGTCAAAAGTTGCCATGCTTGTCAAATCTTTGATTGCAAAACCAGAATTCCACCCGCACCTCTGCAATTGGTAGTCGCTGTTGGCCCATTCGCCAAATGGGGTATAGATTTCATGACATGTAACCCCACCTCGACCGGGGGGCATGGGTATATTATAGTTGTAGTAGACTATTTTACCAAATGGGCCAAGGTGATGCCTACATTAAACAACAGTGCTGAAACAACTGCTCTCTTCTTTTTCAATCATGTAGTCTTCAGATTCGGTTTTCCACAAGCTATAGTCACAGATCATGGATCACATTTTTGCAATCACATGATGGTTGAGTTGGCTACCAAATTAGGATTGTCCCACGACAGCTCCACTCCCTATTATCCGCAAGCTAACGGACAAGTTGAGGCAATCAACAAGGTTCTGAAGCGCATGCTACAAAGGATGATTGGAGTCCATAAATGGAGTTGGCACCTGATCCTGTACTCAGCCTTATGGGTATATCGAACATCGGTAAGGAATGTGACCAAGTTCACACCCTTTCAATTGGTGTATGGCCTAGAAGAAATCTTACCAATTCAGTGTGAAATCTCGTCCCTCAAACTCGCAGTAGACCTTCTACCCGGAACTTCAGAAGAGGAGGCTCATTTCTTGGAATTAATCCAATTGGATGAAACCCGTCATGATGCCACCTTGGCTAATGAGTCCCATAAGAAACGAGTCAAGGTGTAGTTTGACAAGAATGTCAAACCCTGTGTCTTCTCAGAAGGCGACTTGGTCTTACTTTACGACCAGGAGTCCAACAAGTTAGGAGCAGGTAAGTTCAAGTCTTTATGGACGGGCCCCTATATTGTTAAGCATATATTAGCAAAAGGAGCCTACGAGTTAGTGGATTATGATGGGATTCCACTGGCACAACCCCGCAGTGGGTTGTACCTTAAGCGTTACTATGCTTGACTCAGTATAGTAACCCCTATGCTTTTGTTACATTTTTGTTTTCTCTAAGAGCAATCGTTTTGGTTAGATGATCCACTTTTGCATTTATTACAGATGTCGAACCCATTGGAATCATTTGTTGGATATGCTGACGGAGCAAGCCGTAGTTCACGGAACCTATCTTCTGCGGCCTGGGCCATTTTTGATCCAAGCGGTGAACTAGTGAGTTTCAGAGGGGTATGTATTGGCCGATCAATGAACAACATCGCTGAATACAACACGTTGATAGAGCTCCTCTCTGATGCCATCGCACGTGGCATACATGGACTGGTTGTCAGGCTAGAGTCGCAGCTCGTCATTCTATAGCTCACCGGTATCTATTCTATACAGAATCCAGCTATCTATTGCATGTTCCTAAGAGTCAAGATTTTGGAAAGACAGTTTGATTCAATCCAATATCAACATATTTCCAGAAACTTAAACAAATTAACAGATTCATGGGCAAATAATGTGTTAGATAGAAATTTGCGACATTTATAAAAGAAAAGCATTTCATCAATATTTGCATCAGGATCATGTAACTTAACCAAAATGAAGCTCCGAAAATAATATATATATATATATATATATATATATATATATATATATATAATATATATATATATATATATATAACTGTTTATGGTTTACACATAATGTTATGTGTCCGAGACAAAATCGGTCAAATGACCCAAAAACTCAAAATATTAGGGGGCACCCTAGTCTAATGGTGCTAGTGATAACAAGTCACCGCCTATGCAATCATGCGTAAAAGCCTAGTCCATCGACGTGGCACGCCAGTAGTATGTCGCTATACTCTCAGAGGCAGCTCATCAGTCCTCACATTCGGGATATCGAGAGTGAGGCCTTCGATTTGATCCTGCAATGCTGCGAGGGTCTCGGCCACATCCAGGTCGCGAAGGACAACCCTCCCTATGGCCTCTCCTACTGGAATGGCAGCTGGTGCTCTTAGGCGCACTGTTGGTCGCACCAGTCCAATATTTGCATGATCACATGAGTCTTGATTAGTATTGATGAAAGAAAGCACAAAAACATTATAAAAGCAATAAACAGGGATATGGTTAGAAATGTTACGTATATCACTCCACTGCTCACCAGCCAGCAACACCAAATCTGGGTCACCCTGGAAATCCATACCAGCATATGGACACTCGGCATAAACCATCTCTTGATGGTTGAACCACTAAAAGATAGCATCAGAGAAAGAAACCTATGGCTGACCAGCATGTCGAGCCATAAGGTCAACCCATCTCTGCATCTGTGGCTCAGTCGGTGGTGGCAAACTAAGTGAAATGTACTTTGGCTGCATTAGTGGGATCTTCTCCAAGGCAAAAGCGGTCAAAATGGAACCATAGCCAAAGTTCTTAGATTGTCCATTCTCACCTTGGTAAGCTGTTCTTTTATTACAGGGATTACTGCATCACACCAGTTGAACACTTTCAGTTCAAGGCATTCTAAGGCATACTGCATATAAGACCTGTTGGCCAAGTGAAGAGCTGCACTGCCAGCCAGTCTAGCAAAGGTGAACAAGATGGTCCTCAAAAACTGGTCAGTGACATCTTGGATGTTGATCTTGCCATCCGTACTCAGCTGAGATCCTTCTCTACAATATCAGTGAATATAATCCCTCACGGATTCGCCCCCATGGGCGAAACTTGATAGTGAGAGAGGGGCACCATGCCTCGATAAACTGGTTAGAAAATAGATGTCCACGACAGTCAAGGGGATGGATTTACCTCTAATATGGAACACTTGGTTGGTAGGATCCCATGCATCGAGGAAATATTGCAACAAGTTGATTGTTGCCTCATGCTAGAGATGCGGAAGAACTTGAGCAAACCACAGTTCCGCAATGCAGTTATCGTACCCGGATCATGTAAAGCAACCATGTCCTCTTCTTCATGCTCGCATTCTCTCCATGTAACAACCATTTTGATCCGATGAATCTCTGAAAGCAAACAAGAGAAGAGTCAGGATCCTGATTTGGCAAAAAACAGGCAAAATTTCTATGAGAAAATAGTGCATAAAGTTCCCTCCTTGTGCCCATCGCACCCTAGCTATGTACTAGGAGCGATGCATACTGACTAGCCAGTGGCTAGCCCAGTATGCATTGCACCTTTTGATGTACACAGGGTGCGATGGGGGGTAGAGCGAATTGTTCAAACCCCAGAGGCTCAGGAAGACAGGGAAACATGCTCATAATTCAAAAAGAAAGGAATGCAACTGAAGAGAACAGGTTTAGCTCCTGCCTGGTCTAGAAGGTGCCAAGAATCGTCCACAAAATCTCCTGGAATCACCTAGTGAAAATCAAGGGGGAAAACACCTCCAGAGCTCTAACAATCTCAAGTCCAAATGAATGGTAAAATGAGGGGTAAAAACCACTTTTAAGTTACTTTTCACATAATTTGAGTAGGGTATTGGTGTTTTAACTCATTTCTCAAACATGTATTTTCATTTCTAATTAGTTTTATGGAGCAATTGAATAGGTAGTACGACCGTCAAAAGAACATAGTGTTAATAATGGGTCGAATATCAATGACCATGATCATGAGCAGTTTTTAATGTGAAGTTCAAGCTCGTTAAAAATTAAACCTAAGCAATGAGCAAGTGTTCCCCAGAGTTTAAGCTCAATAAAAAATGAACCAACCTTCGGTAAATAACCATTGAGAATGCATTATCATAAGCTTTTGAGCCCTGGTCGTGTTCCTGCTATCACCTCCACTCTGTTTTAGCCGATCATGCGCCTCCATTTGATTGTTTACCCTTTTTAGGAACAACTGCGAAGAGTGATTCAGTTAGCCATCCTTGTGACACTGTCATGATTGGAAAATTCCAAACCTTACCTGGAATTAGCAGCTACCCGAATATATCACTCGTTCCTCAAAGACGAGTCTCCTTTAATCTCTTTTCACATGACTCGTAAAATATGAAAAGATTGCTGAGCAGTTGGCCTCTCCAGCTCGTTAAAGCTACTGGGAGTGCTATCCCTCCACTAGATTTTAATATTTTTGGACTTCAGGGATTATTACACAAAAAGATCGAGGACTTGTCTAGTTCGGCTCGTTAAAACTATCGAAAATTCATCCCTTTCGTATTATTTTATACTTTTTTTAGACTTAAGGGATTATATGACGAAAAAGGATTACCGGAGTTTTCTTTCTGTCCCTTTTCAGACTATTTAAAAATGAAAAAGGACTGAGTTGTCTTTGTCGTTAAACCAATTAAAATCAATAGCGACAAACTTGTCCATGCAGACAAGAACGATTTTCACTGTCATTAAGCTTGTTAAAACATAGCGACAAGTTTGCCTGAAGGGAAAATTATAGAACAAGCATATGGTATCCTCCTCAAGCTTGACAAAAATAAAGAGGTACTGGTTAGCAATGACTAGGGAAAAATTTGGACGAAAACTTGAAGAAACTTTATTGGTATCGAGTTGCTCTTGAGCATGACACTTTCACTCCATCACCATGATTGAGTCTGGTTGGGTTATTCCGTTCACCGGTCATATTACCATTGGTCCACCATACCATCCATCTTTGGGGTTAATGCTACCAATCCATTTCAGTGTCACCACTATGCTCAAGAGAAGTCGATCAGAGAATTCACCAACCCATGTTGTGTCTCATCCATTGCAATACATTCACGTTCCATCCTTTCATGACCGCCACCCTAAACCCTGTATCGTTAGATCGTTTTCACCTCCAAAATCATTTGCTCCATTCCGTGTCGTAGATGTGGGATTCATTAAGGCCCTCCTACGACAGGTTAATTCTTGTCGACGATAGCTCATTATCAAAGAAGTCAACCTAGGAACAACCCTTTCAGTACTTTGAAGCTTGCATGCCTCAATGGCAAGTTTCTCACATTCGGCGACATGTTTACATCAATGGCCTTCGAACGAAAGATTTTGCATGGTGTTCGACGCCAAGTCCCTTTTTCACACCACGCGAATTGTACTGTAGTACCTTGAGGGTCATCATCATTATTGGTGATTCCTCTCAAGCTTGTTAACAAGTTACATCATTGGCTGGTAATCAAGCAATGTCTTTCCCTTTGACTCCAGAACATTTTCACGTGGATCGACTTGTACTTCAGATGAAGATTGGACGAGTTTGAAAACCCCGGATCTAGTTTCATCCATCTGGGCTGCAATATATTCAGGAAAATAAAGACATCAAATGTACATCATTGTTGCATAGATGATCATCCAAATCAAAGGATGATGGCTCTACCAGAATCATCAGTCTGCCACACAGATGGTTGTCTGTCCAATGTACATGAAAATGAATTTATAAAGTTGAGCATGGGAATGTCCGCCTTAGCTAAGATCATGAAAATGTTATGAAGATAATGTATTGTATTGTATCTTATTACAGGTCGCCTTCCAGTTTGAAAGAACCTCAGATCCTCATGATAAAGCATTTCACCTGACATCAAAGATCTACGACCTCAGCTTTAGGGGCAGCTGTTATAGACATATTTGGGAACTACAACCCAAATCACATATGTCTATAAACCAAGGGATTCTGAGTCCCTAAAAGTGATTTTCATGCCCTAAAGGAACAAGGTCAGCTGATTACGTCATCTCCTAGAAGTTATCCACAGAAAATTGCTCAGAACTGGTCAAAACTAGACCATACAGACTACCCAGTGCAGAGGGTGCAATGCATCTCACCTTCTCAGTGTAAAAAGTGCGATGCATACTGGAAAGCCCTTCTGTAGGGTGCGATGGGTGAGAGTAGACAAATGGAAGAGACAATTTGCAAGGTGGATGATCATGGAATCTTCCAGAAACTTCTCCCATGACACTTGCCTCTCTGAATTCACCTAGGGATGAGTAAGAGATCATCAATCTCCAAGTGGAATCAAGAACTATTAGAGAGAGGACACTAATCAAAATCCCAGAAGCTGACTCACCCCCCTGTAATCATCTATATATGGATCCCTCATCCTAGAGATCCAAAAGGCTGGAATCTTGTATCTTGTAAGGAAGTGTTGTTGGTTTCCTGGTGCAATATCATAGTGTTAGGTGATCTAAGCTTTTCATGAGGTGAAGAGCAGCTTTCATGCTGGGAGGATGATGCTGGGTCAGATCAATGGGTTGTAATCCTCTCTTCTAACCTCTATATCAATAAAGCTATTCAATTTTTCCTCCACATTCTTGTATGTTAACTGATATATGCATGTATGTGGTCAATATATATCTAGTCCTATATTGTTTATGACTGTAGATCTCTGCACTTTGAAGGTATTATGCTGCTTTGAATTTACAGGTACTCTTTGAAGCGGAGTGGTCAAGGGAAGAGCGGCAAACATCTGTTAAAGAGGAGAAGGAACAAGCGGAGAACCAAGCGAAAGATCAAGGTTGGTATTCTTTTCTCCGTTCCTATCTACTTCTCATAAAGGAAAGTGAAAGTAACTTTAATCTGTTTGTTTCTAAGATAGCTACCCATCCTAGTGGGACTAGCAGCTCTACATAGACACTAGATTTCCCGATAACACTGATTTGTCGACTTGTGTAGGCTGACTTGATGACAAGGTATTGGAGGGTCTTTTGACTCTATTTTGTCTCAAATAAATTTTTATTTCAATATATAACATGCCCAAAAGAGTCTTTCATACATGAAAATGACTCATTTGACTTGTCGACTTAATGACAAACCTTAGAAGCACTTAATGGATCCCTGACCTAAAAATAAATTTCCCTTCAGCATGAAACCCATACCTAACGAATAACAATGATAAATTTATTTTTATCATTACATCAAATACATGAAATCATGATTACATATGTCATTATTAAGACCAAAGCTAGTTACATATTTCAACACTGCAAAGTATTCACATTTTGCTTAAGAGCTCAACATAGAAGGATTGATAATGATAGGATTTTTGCAAAATTATTTGTCCCTCTCCCAAGACCCACAATTGATTTTAATAAGTGTTTCTCATTTAAATATATAATGAAACCACCACCACATCTACGTTCCCCATTTGAACTACCAACAAAATAAGACCAAGTATAACCCCGATCAATCACCTCAACAATAATGGTACTAAGAATCTGAATGGTATCGTTTGTGGGAAGAAGAGAAATAATGACAGATATTAGTGTATATTAGGAACTCACAAACCATTCTTAAATATAGAATTATTCCTTGCAAGCCATAGGCCCCAACAGAAGAAGGGTGGAATGCACTTGAAAATTTTCTTCTTAGTTGAATCCAACTAGGATTTCCAAGCCTTAAGAAAATAAGCTCCATGCCAAGCTAGATTGCATCCAAGTGAAAATTTGAATTTTTCATAGACACTAAGAGAGAAGGTACAAATGGGAGTACTGTATATACATACATACATATATGTCACGTGTGTGTGTATAAAGAGAGAATGAAACTTGATGGAAAAAGTTCCTCTATATTGTCTTATCAATCGAAAATCAATTATGCTCTTATGCATGGGAATAGGACTTGAACCATTAACCTTGGGTTCCACAACATATAAAAAACCTTGACTATCCACTATACATCCATCGTTATGTGGTATTTTTTTCCTTGAGATTAAAATATGTTTGGTATTATGAAGGCACCACATCATTTCACCTTGTAGCTACTCGAACATAAGAAATATTTACTATTATTCATACTTATAACTGATATTAACCAATGATCCCTTACATCATATGTCATGTGGAACTTTTTCCCATAGCCCACGACCTTTGCTATACATTTTTTAACCCCCTCCTTCTTGAGTGACACTTGATGATCATAGTATGTGGGTATACTTTCTATGTGTCAAGCATGCAAAACATATTTTTGATCTATCCATGTGATAGAGTCACAGTAGGAAAACTCAGATAATATACGAAAATTGAATGGCATTGATTGCTCGATGGAACACACAGGTTGGATTGACTACCCTCCTATACTTGTCATTTGAAATTTATCAATCTTCATAGATAGAGATTTCCTCAGCAGTGGAATAGTGTTTTTGGAATATGATTCTCTGGTTATTCATGGGCTTTGATTCCACAGTGAGTTGGTTTCATCCATAATGTTTGAGATGCAAGCAAAAAGTAGATTCATAAATTTTCCCATGATTACATGTATGCGTGTTTTACCAAGTTGATTTTTTTTAATAATTGTTTTGTATATTATTTCATTGAAGGTATACCAATATGAGCTTGAAATTTTAAATACATCTATAGGTATGAGGAAAGGATATTTGATTGAATTTTTTTGGCTTTTGTAGGTCTCTCGAAGGGTCTTTCAAAAAACTATGTTGACTAACAATTTGTTCAGGGGTTTCAGAGCTTCCATCATTATTAGAGAGGGAAATCTCAAACAACATCCCCTAACAACATCTCATTTAACTTACTCTAATTAGGGTCTCTACAAAGGAAACATGTAGTTTAGGGTTTAGAATTAGGAGCATACACATTTCCAAAGATTCAAACCTATTTCACCTAAAATGTCATATCACCTTCTTAGGTTTTCTTTTTTAGGTATTGTGAGGGTTTAAATTCTTGAATTTCTTCTTGGGTTTCGATATGAGGGTTTTCTGACTTTAATTTCTTCCTGGGTTTAGATATGAAGGTTTCTGACTTGAATTTATTCAAGGTTTTTGGTCAAGACTTGTTAATTTGACTCCAGATTATGCCCAAGCATACTCATTTTGGAGTTATTCATGTTTTTTAATACTATGTACTCATTTTCTATGGCCAAGGTTCTTGAGTCACTATATATATATATATATATGTGTGTGTGTGTGTGTGTCTTAAGCAATCTTTTAGTTATGTTACTGTGTATTTAATCTTTATAATTTTAACTCTATGGATACTTCAATGTGATTCTCAACCAAGAATATATGGTTGTTCCTTTTAATTGATTCAATACCTCTTTGATTTAGTAATAGATACTTCATTTCTCCTATGTTGTCTCACTTTTCAAATCAATTATTCCTCTCTTTAAAGCACTTTTACCAAGTCAATGTTAAGAATTATTTTACGTGTAACAACCCTAGTGAAAATTCCATGTAATAAAAGTTAAGAAAGGAAAAATAATAACGACGGTTGATGGGACACTTATTCTAAGTTGAATGTTGGGAAACATACTCGTGATGGGGATCACTTGTGATTTATTATTGGCTAAGGAAATTGGCAAAGGCAATGACTAAGGCTTTGGAAAGGCAAAATGGCATTTTTGGCATAATTATTTATGAAAATAATGGAAATTAGAAGAAAATGGAGGTGAAAGGTCACAAGTTGAATGTGAGGAGGAAAATGGAGGGAAATAATGGAAAATGAAGAAAATAGAGGCCTCATTCATAAAAAGGCTTCTGAGGATCAGTTGGTAACCTTTTCCCAGTTTGGTTTTGGAGCTCTCCCATTATTCTCTCTCTCTCTCTCTCTCTCATACTCTCTCATTTGGAGCACGCTTGGAGGGTGTGGCATACTTGGATTTTTGGAGCAAGAAGGCAAAGGAAGAGAAAGGAAGCACAAGAGGACATTGGAATCGACAACTACAATGAAATTTTCTTGAAGATACCAAGTTGCATGTATGTTTCCTCACTAGTTTTGGCATGCATGGAATATGCATGTGGATTTTTTGTCATGATCTGTTACTAGCATGGAGGATTTCCTGGAGTGACAATGGTTTGCCTAGTATGCCATTTCCTGGATAGACATGGTGATTATGGATTTGTTCTCCTTTTTTTTTGGTTGGTTATCATGTTTCCTTAGCTTGGGTTGAGTTATTAGTCCTAGAAGCCCTGGTTGGACAAACGCTTTGGAAGCCCTGTAACAGCTTGGGTTGAATTACTAGTCCTGGAAGCCTTGGTTGGAAAAATGCTCTGTAAGCCTTTGGTGGGTTTAGTTACTAGTCATGGAAGCCTTAGTTGGAACAAACACTCTGGAAGCCCTTGAAAGCTTGGATAGAGACCAATCTAAGGATGGTTTTGTGATGTCCGATCATGAGGTGGAATCACTGTTTGATGGGTTGAGGTGGATGGCCTCTAGAAGCCCTGTATGGTTTTAGATTGATGTGTTCTATGAGATCCCACATTCATGCTTGGAATATGGCACGGGGGTGAATGAACAAAGAGACATTTGGCTCAGCCATTCTACAGTCAAGTGGAATGTGGAAATCCCATCCTGAGTTTGGATTTTGCATAATAAATATGAGGTTATTTCTCCTTGTACTTCTATGAGTATTATAATGGTTTATATGTGGATCATATGACTATGATTTCATTGGTATTTCTATTGCTATTATATCGATTATATATATGTTTTATTACAATATCTATGTATGGATCTCATCATGTTTTTACTTGTAAATGAATGAATGATGTATATAGGACCTAATGTATGAAATGGCAGTCAATGTGTTGAGGCATCAATGTCTCTTAGCGACTCTTGGCTAACTATGAGACCCTTATGTTCAAATATGCTACTTACACTTGTGGATTACATATTTGTGATATGTTTGACGAAATGGCTATCACGACTAGTAGGGGTATAGTGAAGATATTATTCAAGTAATTTCTTTTGCATTGTCATTTCCCTGTTATCTTATTGTTTTGAAGATGTCATTCTATTCTAGGTAGTGACCTGGGCTCTTTGCTTGAAAAAGTGGCTCAAATCCTAGGGATACTAGCACAACACTATGTAAAAAATTCCTTGGACACTCGCTTGTAGGCTTGTGAGAGCATCCAAAGGTCCCTGGACATTGGCATGCCCATAGCATGAGAGCGTCAAGAGTTCAAGGAGTCCAAAAGGTCCATGGGACCCACAGGCTGGTTAGCAGAAAGGTTGGATTGGTTCCTGAGGGTCCTAATGTTGATGTTGAATGTCTATATGGTGTGTTTATGTCAATTCCACTTCCTTAATGTGACTTATGAGGTCGAATCATATCATAGTGCCCTCTCATCACATGTTTACCTCGACTGGCTGATTTCTTGGGTAGATTTGGGAGGAGGGTGTTATAGAGTGGTATCAAAGCAAGATTCACCCCTTGGACTGGATGGGATGTGTTGGTGTTGAGGCCTTGGAAATCATTGCCACAACATCAGGGATAACCACCTGGTCCGGACCTTGGTACAACTGCTTTTCCGTTTGGAATGGTGGCTCCGACTGGAGATAACGGGACCAGTTTCCCGATAATGAAAATAAAAGGGATGGATGGGTGATGAATAAATTGCTTAATTGATAGGTGAATGACTTATTCTATTGACAAAAATAGGGAAACTAATACTAATCCCGGGAACAACTTATTCATTCAGAATGTAGCGTTAAATAATCTTTATCTATTTATCAGGCATATAGATGACTCTGTAAAATAAATAAAGGATGTTCAATCATTCAAAGATTCCTTCACATGAATAGTCACAATGAAGTGATGCATACAGATTACTACATTCACTGTTCATATCATCGATACATATATACGTCTGAAAGGAGATCATACGATAAACAACCAATAGTGGAATGTATAAAGATTGCTATGGAAAAACACACACATATATATATAAGCGATAATAGCAAGAGCGATTTCAATAACAATTCATATAACGAAAAATAATACAGACGCAGATAATAGTACCATGTGAGCTGTAGATCGATCCGAAATATCAATCGCTATTCAGAATTCCTTCTTCAACAGAAATGCTTTCAAACAATGACAATAGTGCACATTTGCATAAAATATTTCCTTATCAAATTCGGAATAATTGGTCAAGTTTCATAAAAGAATATCCCTGAAGTACAATAGTGCAACTTCAGCGTTTAAGTCATATACAAAACTTTTACGACCCCTTCTAAATGCATGAAAGGGTCTTTAAATACTACTAAACTAAAAAGATCTATGAAACAAAATCCTACTAAATTGGTATCAGTAAATCTGGTCTACTTCTCAAGGGCGATCTGGCAGTCGGCGAAATGAGTCATGCCTCAAGTTGCTTGGCCTTAAACCTTAGCTGGCTTATCGCGAGCATTGGTTCTACTTCTGGCGGTTTGTTGAGGCGTAAACTAAATTGGGCGACGAAGGTGGCATCCTGGATGTCGGGTATAATATAACCGACAGCATCAGTTAGGCACTTCAAGACGACTCTTTGGCTGTATGGTTTGATTAAAAAGAACCAATATGCATCCCATGTCAGACTGTTGACTCCAGTGATCAATCTTGCGCTTTTCTCCAAGTCCGGATAGCATGAATGCTCCAATATATTTGCTGTTGTTAATTGACCTGGAGTGCATTGGGAAATTGTGTTAGATAAATACAATGTATTATTTACTAATTCAATTAAATTTCCGCTGATTGTCCTGCATCTGGAAGTTTCTCTTTCTGCTTTCATAAGTTGTGATTGCCATTGTGTGAACAATATTTCTTTGTGCGATTCTAGAATTCTTGGTAGATTAGCTACCCGACCTACATCTGAATCCTGCCATTCTATAAAGTTTGTCAGTGTTTCTTCTGCCTGATCCAAGTCGGCCCTTTCTTTGTCTACCTTTTCGCTTATAGACGCTGACAATTCGCACAATGGTTCTGCTCGTATGAGATGTTGACATAACAGCTTAACCTGATTAATCAATCCTTTATTTAGCTGGAGTGCTTCTGCTTTAAATTCATCTATCTTAGGGAGATTTTTCATTTGCTCAATTTTAGTGGTCAATTGAGTGATTTGTTCATCTTTTGCTTTTATTGTTCCCTCAGTCGATATTCTTAACTACTCTAGTGCCACTGATAGCTCCTTCCGCCTTTGCACTGCGCCTTCATCTATCCTCTGTTTTTGCTCTTGTAATTGCTTGACTAGCTGGTTATTGTTCTGCTGCTGTGCTAGCAATTCTTTCTCGGCCTGCTCTGCCCTCTCCTGGACTTCTAATAGTCTCACCTGTAGCGAAGAGATATCCTAATCCTTTGTCTTCAACAAATTACTCACCTCCGTTGCTTTATCAATAGTCGCCACCGAATATGCTCCAGTGAACTATGATAGCTTGGTTAAGTCATCGGAGGGGTTGAATTCTTCTTTCCATATGACATTTCCCGTTACTGTCAATTCAGGGAATGGGGAAGGTTGATCAGTTCTTCTCCTTTTCCTTTGTCGCTTTACGATGGCTTTATGCTTAGGGCTGTAAAATATATCTAAAGGGGGGATCTCTTCAATTTGCAAAACAATCTCTCCTGTTGGATCTTTAGGAATTATCTCTAGTTCTTTTGTTTTGGGTAGGCCGCTGGTTTCGCCTGAAACCAGTTTTGATGTCACTTCTTGTGTATCGCCTTCCTTGGAAACCTCATCATCTTTTGAGCATTCTAAGTTATTGATGATTGTACTGAACTGATTCCATTGCTGGAGCAAATTTGGATCAACTAATGGATCATGGTTACCTTTAGAGGTGCTCTCCTCTTGGGTCTTTGCTTGGGTTTCTTCTTGTTGCTGTGCATTTTCCTGAGTTGCCTCCTGCCTTTGGCTATGCATACCCTCCTGCTGTTTTGATGTAGTAGGAGGTGGTGTATTATGTCGCTGTTCAGACTCGCTTGACCTGGTTGCTGTCGGTACAGTCGCTAACAGGTCTAGAGGCAGAGTTTGCAACCTCTGTTCTCTGATTCTGTTAAACTCAACTAGTCCTTCATCATTATAAACATTTCGGGCAAGCGACTTGAATTGATACAGTGATTTGGCTTATGCGAACAAGTCTTCGAATTTGTCTTCTTTGTGCTCGACCTTGGCCAATTTGGCCTGGTCGAGCGCATTGTAAGCGATCTTTTTCGGATCATACTGCCTCCTTGGCAGAGTGACCAGGGTGAGAAAATTCATTTTCCCGGCTTCCTTCTCTGCATGCTTGATGTCATGCAGGGTATACATTCCAATCCACAATGGAAAAGAAGGCCAAACATGTTTTTTAGCTCTTTTCAGGGTTTGGGTAACCCCT
>APFE031183613.1:2284-14649 GCA_000404065.3 Pinus taeda
TCACGCCCCAGGCCAGCGGTAGTCTTTCAACCACTCTTGGCGAGGTGCGACACCACTGAACACTTTCTTTTTACCAATACTTATGTTCGTGGACTACGCCTAACCACGTATTCCTACTTAGTTTGTGATTCTCAACCAAGTACTATTTCTTTATCCTTTATACCAATGAACACCCATACACATTCATTATCAACAACAATTATAAATGATGAACACAATTGCACAGTATAAAGGGAAGGGCAACTCCCTGAACAATGAGTTTGCCTAACAATATATTATGAAACCGTTTACAAAGCTTTACAAGTATACTTGGAAACCCCAAGTTTCATACTTAGCCAAATTTACAATCCAAGGCAAAAATCGGTTGCCTAGCTCGTCGACACCTCCGCACGGTCGTCGCACGACTCATCAACGCTTCGTTCACCTTGTCGCACGATCATGTTGTTTGCCTAACTTGGGCGCGCCTCAAAGTCACCACACACGGGCGCCTCCACCCGAGACACACCTCCATCCACAATCTCAACACTTCACCAAGTCACCGTGCACACTTGCATGATGGGTGGGCGCTCACCCGAGTCACCAAGACACCCGTGCCAAGTTGTCGCACAAACCAGGTGATCCTCTGTTTCACCGTCGGGAACCTTTGCAAAAATCAGGTGCCGCACACCCGTGCACGCCTCAACCGACTGTCGGGCACCACACACCCGTGCACGCCCTCACCCAACGCCAGGCGCTCCTGCCCACGCCTTCACCCAATACCACGCCGTCATCGTGCAACCAAGCCCAGGAATGGGCGCATCCAAATCTGCGCCTTCCTCCTTAGTTCTGTGCACTAGACCTCCGCCTTCTCCTTTGAGAGAAGATGTTGAGTGAATGTGTGATGTCCAAATGAGAGCTAAAGCTCCTCCATATATGCCAAACGTAGGGCGAAGTCTGGCTACCCAGCCGACTTGCCCAATGCTCCACACGCCATCGCAAATGCCACCAAATATCATGTCGGCCCCTCATCCAATGTTGGTCGGCCTCCATATGTGTTAAGACATGCTCCACGCATATATACATGGTCTCCTCCTCTTCCTTATGCGTATTATCTCCATCGCATAACCAAGGAGCTCGCACTTCGTCCAACCGCAGTCGCACTTCAAGCCAAACGCTCGTTCGTTCAACTCTACCCGCGCGCATGCACGTTCCACCCGCTTGCCCAGAACTGCAGGTCGTTACAGATTGGATCTGGAGTGTTTGAGGAGACCACCTAGCTGGTCAGAGTTGTATTTAGCACCCATGACAGGTAGGTATGTATGTGTGCCAAAGTTTATATGCAAGATCGTCTAGGTACTCAACCATAGGGAGGTATGTATGCATGCGAGACAAGGAAGGTATGTATGTGAGACTTCACTGTGTATGTCACAGAGGTATGTATAATGAAGGTGACATAGTTTCCGCAAATACTACAAACCGCACCCTTACGAACTGCAAAGAAAATGAGCCATACAGATCAAATGTTACAAAACCTATAATCCTCATAAATCAAACTTCATACGGGCCCACCAAAAAAATCTAGTTTATAAGTTGTAAAGATCAAGATTCAATTGAGCCGCAGAGATATATTATTCACATATGCCACAGAGAGATCTAATTCATACAAATTGTGGAGAGATCGAATTCGTAAGCCATATAGATATATTATGCATAAGAGCCACAAAGTTGTAGCATTATACCCAGTCCGCAAAGATTACAAACTGCATCGATAAACCCTTACTAACCGCATTGAATCGTAAGCCATACTTATACATGTTGAAATATTCAAAAACTTTACTCAAAAAGTGAAATTATTTATGTTCAATTAGTACTCTTTACCCATTCGCCAATGAAAGGTTGTCATTTTACTTGAGTTTGAATGATTATTTATACATGCAATGTGTTTTCGTAATTTTATCCTTATTTTTATTGAGTTCTAAAGCCTATGAATATCCCGGGTGAAGATCAAAATCCAGATAGATTTATATCGAGATAAAGATCCCACTCTTGCAGATCTATATCCAATTGGCCAAGTCTCACCATCACTTCGTCCAACGCCCCTCCCAGATTTATAAGCAACCGACGCAAAGAAAATATAGCAATAACGTGACATAGAAATGGGCATTGGACAAGCATGGTTTGTTGACCATTCGAATTGACTAATAATTTTTCCTTTAGTCAAACTAGTTGTTACTCCCTAAGTGCTAGTTAGTTGCTCTCTACATCTATTTATTGCATTGCCTAGATCTGGTTCCTCATCTTGTCCTAAAGATGAACCACATTGACTAACACGTGGACAAGATTCTCTTTTATGTGATTTTTTCGAAAGATATTATACAACTTGAATATATATATATATATAAAACCAAAAACAATAACATTTACAAACAATTATTTTTAAAAAAAAAATATTTCATTATAATTTGATTTAATTATGTAAGAAACATTTTGATTTAAAAAAATAAATTAATCTTTATAGATATTTAGTTAAATAGGATTCACATCCTTAATGTGGATATCCAGCCTAGTTTCCAGAAACTGTTTAAAAAAAGCTCAAACATTTTTAAAGTATTATGGAAATGTTTAACAACCCTAGAAACATTTCGAAAACATGAAACGACTTTTAAAGCCTCTTGAAAGGGTTTCCTTGTATCACTACTGATTGCTATTACAATATGGAGTCTTGCACTTCTTATGTTTTTATGAATTCAACTTCTTGTTCTTAGAGTTCGTCTTCTATCTCCATTATTGTTGAACCTTGTAAGTGATTTTTATTGCACTAGCATCACACTCTTTGTCCATTCCCGACAAGTTTTTAGTCTTTTAACATCGATACTTTATTTAACTACCCCACAGAAATCTGTCTTGGGAAGATGTTAGTTTGTTGTTAGCTTTTATAGAATTATTATCTTATTGGCGGGTGACCAATGCTTTATGTTGGTGCATTAAAATTTAAGGTGAGTTATTACAGTATCTGACAGAAAGAGTTTTTTAATTCCTTAAAGAGTCTGCATCAAGTCTTCACTTGCATGATTCATTTGAATTTTTTTAGCATTAAGTATTATAGCCTTTATTAAGTTGTTTGCAAATTATTGATATCCAGTTAAAAAGTGAGATACAATAATCTACATTTATCATGACATGATATTTATGGTTTTTTAAAGAAATTTTTTTAATGTTTTTTGTTTTTTTAAAACAAAAAATGATTATGTAGGTATAGGGAATGGAGAAAATTGAGGAAAATAAACATGAATGGAATGTAATTGTTAAAAATACCAAACAAATTTTTGCTTGTTCAATTGGTGATTGTGTCATGATTGAAATTAAGTAGCCTCAATTGTCATCACATAATGATACACAATCTCCTTCCAATTCCTCCACGTCGAAGAGGGAGACAAAGAGACCAAAATGCTAAACGTCGGGTCAAGTTGCCAAGCAAGATTAGAAAACAAAATGAAAAGATTCAATATGATGTAGATGGAAGGTTATGTCGGGCACACAAACAAGCATATAAAAGATTTGTTCATGAAGAAATTATTTCTGCTATAAGTATTTATTGGTATGGTTATGTGTGTCTTATTATAATAATATGAATATATGATCACATGTTAAATTCATTGAGGTTTTTTATGCTAGTACGATTGATGATCTTAATGATGCTTCAAAACTCAAAATCAATGAAAAAATGAATTGTTGGGACCAAAGTCTACCTCGTAGATGTATGGGCACAACTAAGCGCATAGAAATCACTTTGCAACAAAAAGAAAGAGAATGGATTTTTAATGATGTAAGGGAAGAAGAGGTAGATGGACACAGCCATATATTAAACTATAGAGATAATAAATTTAACAATGAGTACTCACATTAGTCCAATTTTCGTTTGCATTTATTTTCAACACATTTTCACATACATGTTTATTTTTAGTATCACTTGTATACTAATTTCCCATTTTTATTGATATTCTTAGCACAATGAACATAATTCTATAGAGAGATCTCCACATTATTTGGTGGCTGATTTTACATCCACTAACTCAAAAACCCTACATACATTAAGTTGTGAATGATTGTGATGTTCACCTAGATTTCAACAGGGTTTAAAAGAAGTACGTTTTATTTCCATACAAACCATTTTGCATAAGCATTAGCATACAAATTACTATATTTTACTATGATGACAAACAAGAAAACATATATTTTAGTTTTTCAGAGTTTTATTATTATTTATTATTATATTTTACTAGGATGATACGAAGGAAAATGGATGCAGGTATTGTTCTTGGAACCATTACAATCATTTGAAACCCAAAACATGGTCATGGTCTTGAAAAGAATGTAAGTGAGATGGATCAAGTATATATTTAAATAATTCTTTATGATTGTTAATTAGATTTTACATTTAATTTGGTTTGAGATTCATAAATATATCTATTTATGATCTTTTTTCTAGAATAAAGAATATGCATCTCCTCAAATCCATCCACATATAATAGATAGCGAGCAAGTGGTGCAGCCAAAGTCACATTGTTCGCAACCATTACGATGTTCACCCCATCTTCAAATGAATTTAGGAGAGTTAAGTTGTATACCCTATACCATAGCTCATAATACATTGAAATATAATTTATTTTACATTATAATTACATAGCTTTTCAATGCATTATGTCTTCTCCATTTTGCATGGTCCCATATATTCATTTTTTTTGTTAATCAAGATGCTTTCATTAGAATATCAAAAATATTTTCAGTACAAAATTCATCTCAATAGGCCCAGTTCCCTCATTCCGACTAGACTTGTTGAGATTGCTACTTGGAGCAAAGCATAGACAAACGATGACAATCTTTATTTCCGATAGGCCTACTAGCCTTGGCATACATAGAAAAAATAGAAGAGAACCCTGAATAAGAGGCAACATATTAAGGAGGTGGGTTGGGATGAATGACAGGAGGAGCAACAAAGTAGCCCATTGTTCATGCATGTGAAAATAAATATGCTCCACCCTCACTTCCAAGTTGCGGGGGTGGTCGCTGGCGTGTCGATGTTGGTGTCAAACACTGTCCAACTATTCTAGAATTTTGTTTTGAGTATGCTAGATGTCATTGATGTAGGCTACTAGCTTGTTACGATCATCATATCTATGCTCCCTCAAAATGTCCATGTTCACATGGACATTGTGCTGCTGGGCCATAATGGACTCGAGGGTGACTGAAGAAATCACATGGCCTGGGGAGCGGGCTAGAGAGATAACAGCTGCCTCCTCCATTTCCCGACTGTCATATGTGTCTGTGGGTGATTGATTGCCTGGGTTCGATCACTTAGCATGGGAGTGATTTCCCCCCTCCCTCGACGAGGGTGTCCCTTTTGACGCAACATGATGTCGAGTTGAGGCTGCTAGAGGAAGTGAGAGGTTGGAAAACAAGAATCATAAGAAGCATGTATGACCAAATAATCAAACCTGTAGAAAATCAACGTCGAGATATATAACACCAAGCAATACAACCAAACACAAGAATCCTGGTGGACGACACGATATTGCAGTCCTAGGGTGCGCCTAAGCGCAGGGATTTCCTCCACACCCAAAATTGGCCGATAAAAACACCCCAACCCCTGGACACAAAGAATTCCCATCACTAGCCTGACATCGTGATCTTAGAATCGCTTTCGTGATTGCCGAGAGGCACAATGCAACTATGGACCGCTCCTTCTCTTTGAGTGCCGAAAGGAGTAGCACCCCAACAAGCTCGTAGCCCAAGACGAGCCCAATTGCATCGCTGGGCACTCCAACACTTGAAACACAAATTACAGGGGGTAAAAGCTAGCTTACCTTGAGGACTAGACACCTCCTATGTCATTGACACTAATTCTTCATCCCTCGAGCAGAGGCTCTAGGCAAGAAGATAGAGAGACTCAACATTATCGCTCGTGCCAGGATCCCATGGATAGTCCATGGCCTCAGTGTTGTGCCACCCCGGGCTATCCCATATAACTGTCACTCTGCACACCCACTACCTTGACCTCGACAAGGCGTTCGAATACTAAGTACCACTACCCTCTGCACCCTCCCAATTCATTGCCGAAACATACAACTGCAGAATTTCCCTCTGTGCCCTTGGTATTTCTCAACAACGTGTGCGAGCAAGGTGTCTGCCTACAGGAAATTAGAGCATGCCCAATTCTTCATGGAAGATTAATGGAGTGTGTGGAGGCTAGACATGCTCCATACTCGGCCCACTTGCCAAGTGGTGATCTGGATGTACACCCCCATCGGGGAATGGTCCCATATATTCGTTATATCCATACTATTTTGTATTTTTATTGACCCATTTTTTTATTACGTTGATATCGAATTGCATATTTATTGATTATATTCTAACTTTTGCAGAAGGAAGAAAAGGAAAATGATCTTGGGATGGTGAAAAGAATAGAAATTGCACCAAAAGACTTGAAAGCAGGGGGGTTCAAGTGTAAAAAAAAATACATAGAGCAAATATGTTAAACTAGTATTGCTCTTACTAAACCCAATAGGCTTACCACTTTCAAAACTAAAACAACTCACTATGTGTAGGTAACTTGAACAAGTTTAGGGCCTTAATTAGTCTTTTGTGTAGAAAAAAAGTTTTTCCTTTTGTAATGAATATTATATTTTTGAATGATAGACTAAAATTTCTTTCGATATAGAATCGTGAATTAGAGAAGTGTTTTTCACATTTTAAATTGTATGTACATTTTGTCTTATATGAACGATACACTTTAAAAGAGTTGTATGTCAACTATACTTGTGATATATTCTTTGGAATTTTCCTGAAGTTCATGATGTAAATGTCCATGATTATAGTGGCCATGATTCTTTCTTTGATTACATGCTTGTTACTAGATTGAATGTCTTTCATGCAATGCTCTCACAAGACACTGAGAAGGATCCCTTAATAGACACACTTAAATTTTTCTTTATTGTATAAAATTTTCAAGTTTTATGGTTTTTTATGGCCACCACATAAAGAATCACCATACATGTAAAAGTTCAATTTTAATTTACTCCTAATGAAATACTCTATTTTTATTATTTTTAATGTAACATTTTATATGTTTACACTATATAATATTGCGATAGCTACTTAGTTTCGTTATCTAATCATTTTTTTCTTTGTTTTATTAAATAAGATGATAAACTAAGTTTTGAACAATGAAAATGTCTCTTGTTTTATTAGATTCTCTTCTTGCATGAAATCTCAATTTGATACACAACCATAATCATTTAATTGATACATAACTATAATAGTCTATTACACTTAACTATGGAAAAGAGACTGAATCTAAAGCATGCAAATACAATCTAACTTTCAAGAACTATTTAATAACCTAAAAAGCCAAAAGATAAATATATTTAAAAAATTCTGAAATATTTAATTTGTATGAATATACATTGGAACCATGTTTAGAAATGTTCTCAATATTGTTATATTTTGAATACCAATCAATAAATAAATTACATTAAACCTTAGATTAATAATAATTTATTAAGATGACACAAATTTTACATAGAATACCACGGGAAAGGATCAACACTTCTTTTTATTAACAATAAAATATACATCAAACTTCGCCTCAATTCCAATGTCCTCTACCTTTTTCTCTCTATTTATTTTGTGAGAGTCATCTTGTATTTATATAGTCTACACAAAAAATACTACGAGCAAGATACCATGTGCAAGTTATAACCTGAATGATTATTTTAGACACCTCACTTTATTTTATTTTGTTATATTTCGTCTCGCACTGAACAAATATAACATTTAATTATTATCAACATGAATTATTTCAAATATATAAATTTTTTCAATTAAATAATTTATTTCAATGATATTTATAATGATAATTTGAAAGAAATATGTTGTTGTTGTTGTTGTTGGTTTTTTGTGTGTGCGTGTGTGTGTAAGTTTGGCAGTACTTTCTTTTTCTATTAATCATATATAGGCAGGTAACAAAATAATATGTCTGGTGGCCTCAACCTGCCTGAGGGAAACGAGGTCAGCATCATATGTTGTCCAAAATTTAAAGAGTGTGAGAATATCCATCTATGCTAAATACGCTATTGTATCTACTATGGAAGACATTATTTTCTGCATATGAGTACCTATTTTTTAGATACATATGGTAGGACTCAATTGCATTGTTGGTGTCTTGATCAGAATGTGGAAATTTCCAATAAGATTTTGCACATATATCTGGAAAAAGCAATGACTAAAAATGATTATCAATTAAAAGGTAATGACTAAAAACATTCAATTATAGAGAAATAGTCATGATATGATGTTGCATAACGCTTACGTATTTTATCATTAAATAGCCAAGTGGTGTCAAAATATTTAAAAAATTATTCATCTTCACTAATTTCAGAATATATTCTTGCAACAAATTTTCTTATAGACTCATCATCTTTGCATGAGTGTATGATTTTCACTAAAGCACCTAAAATGCATGCTTTGTTTTCTTTAACTTTGACTTTGTTTCCAACATTTTCACTCATGCTTATGGACGTGCCATATGCATAATAGGATGGAGGATTTGGTTAAACTTCTGAATGATACAACCATATAACAGAGCAAATTATGAATGTAATAATTTTTTCATGTTTCATTTCAATACACAAATATGGTACCTTAATGCTTGAATCTCAACAACAACATCATCAGTCATAAATGCTTTGATATGCCAATATGGACTTTTTTTCATTCCCGATTTAAATAAAGTTGCCAATCATTTCTGAATATCATATGTGGTATTTCATGATGAAATCACCCAAGCCACAGGGACACCATTATGATGTTTGTCGAATACCTTTAAGGTATGAAGTTGATACTACATTCAAAACACGTAATTATAAGTATTATATTCAACACAAAAGAATTGATTTTTATCATTATAGAAATCAAAAGATTGATAATACGCACCCCGTACATATTTGTACTGAATGTAGAATTCATGGGAATAACATTTTTGCGTGAAAGTGTCACAATAATGGAACACATCCAATGTGTTTGTATTCTTATAATAAATGGTATGTTTTGCGCAATATCTTGTTTTTGATAGAAAAAGAAACTGGTTGGAAACTGATTGTATCAACACTCGACACTTTTTGGATCAATGCCATCCTTCACATTTTTTTTAATATTATGGTATGTTAGAAATATCCATTCTTGTCATTAAAGTGTCTCGACTTATTCCTATGAATAACTCTCCAGATTGTTTCTCCACATCAAAGATTAATTTGTCCCAAACCATTGTGACATTAAAACCATCTTCAATCATCCTTTTGACACTAGCTCGTAAATCAAATGATATATGTGACGTGTAGTTGAATAGTTGAGGTCTACCTACTTCACAACACCATATTTGTCAATATGTCTACACTCAATGTATGTTAGAATAACATTGTTTGAACACACATAAATTCGATGCATGATGAAGTGACATATACAACCAACTTTGATGCTTTTTGTGGAGTGCGTATTTTTCTTGTTTATCCTTCAACTTGGGACCATATGCACACCAATAACTAAATAAAAACAATGATAACAAATTACAAAATATGTCTACACATTTCTTCTATAATGAACTTGTATGAGATGTATATGTATAATTCAACAAATAAAGACTCACATGGTATATTCGATATATGTGTTAATGCAGGCACATACAATATCCTCAACCTTTTTAGATCGATTTACCTTAACAACAAATTGAGTGGGAGCATCTTCATTTGATTACTCTCCATTTATAAAATCTTCCAGTCGACTGTAAGGAATGATAACAATTTAATCCCCTTCAATTTCTGTCCATGTTAGATCAAGTTAGCAGAAAATTCTATCTTCTCTTTTGGGTCTTCAGTGTCCAACTCCATAATTTCATTCCACTTTCCCATTTATAGAATACATATAAAATTTTGAAGTATTAGGAGAATGACAAATATTACAATAAGTTTTTATAAATATTTTCCTATATGCGCTTCCTATTCTACATTTGTGATTTCTAGATATGCATGCTTTTATATTTGTGTGCAATTACAAACGTTGCACATATACAAATGTTGGATTTTGTATACATGATCTTTAATATATGTGTGTATATAAGAATTGGGAGTCAATATGAGCATTCGATATATGTGCAAATTTTGTATATGCACATATATATAAAAGCACATATACATAAGTCGACTTTCTTATATACAAGTAACCTAGAGTGATGGGTAATTACACATATGGAAGAGTCTAAGTAAGATGGATTATGTGTATGTGCATAGATATGTGAACACATAAGGGTAAAGTCAATTTCCATATATGCATTTGCGCATATACATAAGCTACACATATATAGAAGATGACTTTTGTATATGTGCAACTTCTATATATACACATAGATATGGAAGATGGTTTCCACATATGTGTGACTTTTATATATGTACCCTTTTAAATCTATGTGTATATACATTGATTTGTGCATATATAGAATATGGTCTCTGTATATGCACAAATTCTATATATGCACATAGATACGAAAGCCATCTTCTATATATGCATGCTTTCATATCTATGTTATAGAAGATGCACATAATACGACAATCATATATTGAAGCTACACATATATCAAAGCTATATTTCGACGCTTCCATATATGTGTGTGTATGTGTGTCCGAAGAAGTATTAGGTTGAGGAGAAATATCTGGTTGAGGTGAAGCAACTTAGGTATTTGAAGCCAAGGAGGTTGAAAACAAACATATTGATAAACCTATCGTGAATCCGAGAAGAGAAAATGTAGCCATGTAAGGAGGAACAACATTTCCGAAGCAAGGAAAAGGACTAGGATCCCCGTTCAAATGGGTTCCCTGGTTGGTAAATTCCAAAACTATTGCCATTAGATTCAACCCTAGGTCTACTAAAAAGTGAATTTTAGTTAATTTTTTTAACAATGTATGATTATTAAATTCTTAATGGGTATCAACCAAAATAAACAAAAGCAGTAAAAAGTGAGATACTGGGTATAAAAGGTTACCAAGTTGTTGTGAATTGCAATATACCATTAAGTATGTGCAGGGAATCTTAAGTAAGCTTGTGTTTTGTGTATCACAAACAACAAAGCGGTTGACTTAGTTACCTATGGCTGGTTTGCAACCTAGATGGGGTTTTTTGATATACCCGAGGGTACGTGGAAGCTCAATCCATAATAGTGTTGTCTAATGCGTAATTGTATGATGGGACACATTGTGATATACGCTTTGTACGTGAAATACTAACCACCCGCATAATGTAATACAGACAATTAATGGCAACTCCTACGTTTATAAACATCGAAAAAATTCTTCTAACCTAGACTCACACTAAATATGATGTGACTAATTAATTCCTTCAAATATTTTGATTGATTTTATTGTTTCACTTTTCATTATAGGTAATTGAATGTATATAATGACTAAATGGTATTGTAACTCAATTCCAAACTAATGCAACGAATATAAAATTATAATCCCTTTAATTCAAGGAATCATATCTATAGTAAGGAATGAGCGGTATCAAGCAAACAAACAAGTCCAACATTCAAAAAAAGAAACATGAACCATTTTTTAAATGGAAATCAAAGTCTTTTTTTTGAAAATGCCACTTTGCTTAAAATCCAAACTAAAAAATGCTTCACCAATGAACAACAATACAAGATTTTTCCTTTTGAAAAGCAAATATTCAATGGAAAGGAATAACCTTTTTTTTCAAAAAACACTTCAAGAATCAACAATTCAAGCTAAGGTTGACTTTTCCGTGATGAGCACATACTCAAAAAACCACACCAAGTAAAAAATTTCAGACATAGAGGATAAAACCCTAATTATTTGAAAATTTTTAAGGTTATTGCACTTACATAGTTGACACTAGTGCAATGACCCTATGTTTATGAAGGTAAAGTGTGCAAGTGCCGCTCTGTTGCTAAAAGCATAATGCGACACACACACACAAATAAAAAACTAAAAACTCTTCAAAGGCCTCTAAAAAGTGGATTTTACGAGTCAAAACAAAACCCTAAAGATACTTGAAAGCCATAGTAGGCAAAGAAAGCTACTGAAGAACTTAATCATTCTTCAATGGAGTCACCAAATTGTTATATGGACAAATCTCATTCTATGGAAAGAATAAGATCTCTCTAAACTTGGAAACCAAACCTAATAATAATCAAATAACTAAATGCAAACATTCCTAATTTCCTAAATTATATATTAACACTACTACATTTTATGTAAAATATGAAAAAAAATTAATATAATAAAATCAAAGCATCATTTTTCCCTTTATGTATTAAAATA
>APFE031183613.1:28901-40060 GCA_000404065.3 Pinus taeda
ATTTTTTTTGTGAATTAAACTATTTCTATTAAGTAAAATATAATACAATCATGAGAAACAAGAAACCGGCAGACCGGAAATGATAAAGCTATCAACCTCGGTCCCCGAGAGCAGTGAACCAATAATGGATTTACAACAAATATGTTGAGAGCCAAACTAACGTTTACCCTACAGGAGCAATAACTTCAGCACGGTGTTTTTTCCCTTTCTTTTTATTGACTTTTGTCTAGCCATCCTGGGGAGAATGAGCTAGAACAACTTGTAGACTGGAATTCTCCACCAGGGGGATCTCCTTTTCTGATTCAGAAGAGGAGGTCTCATGGATACGTTTCTGGGATATTGCTGTGACAGTATTGTGCACAGGAGTATCTGTGGGCGGGTCCATCATTTGAGGCGCCTGAGCCTGTTCTGAGTCGCTCTCCTCATCTTCCAAGCTTGAGGAGTCAGAGCTTACTGCTGGCAGCAGCGAACAAGGGGACCAATGCTTGGGCTTGGTTTTTGCAAAGTTGCCCTTTTTCGATTTTGCACGCAGCGATGGGCAGGAATTCTGCAAGTGCCCTATTAGGTGATAGTGGCGGCAACGGAAGGCAGTGTTTTCGTAATCCAGGATCTGGGTCCATACAAATTCATTTATCTTGAGATTGATTTTCTCTGGCAGTCCCTTGCTTAGATCAAGCTCTACACATATTCTGGCATATGTGTAGAGGCCTTGTTGTTCCCGCTTGTAATCTCCCATTAACAAACTGCCCAAGGTGTTGCCTATTCTTCTATAGACCACTGTATGCCACAGGTGAGGTGGGAGGTTTGGAAGTCTGATCCATACAGGGGCTTTTGTGATAACTGCAGAAGCTGGGTCAAAATCTGAGAACCATGGAGTTAAGAAAAGTCCTGCTAAACCCATGAACCAAGGACCTTCTTCTAAGGCCTTTTCATAGTGCTTAGGACTGTCGAACAGAAATATACAATATCCTTTTGAGCAGAAGCAGACCTTGCAATGGTGAGTCCAGTTGTTATGGATCCAGTCATAAAGGTCCTTGGAGCGGGGCCAAAGCCCATTAAATCTGCAAATGATGGCCCTTTCAGCATATTTTTGAATGTCAGCTTCAACGTCAGGGTGGGAGATCTCAACAAAGGGGACCTCTTCTAACCTGTCAACCAGAAAAGGCTTGGGTTTGGGAGATTCAGGGGAGATGGGTATCTTAGAGTTAACTGTAGCTTTGGGTATCCCCGAGTTAGCTGCAGCTTTGTAGGAGAAGGGAGGCGCAGAAGAAGATTGACCTGTAGCGCCTCCTCTCAAACGAAGGGAAAATACTAAAGAGCTGTTATTTTTTATGCTGTAAGAAGAGAGAGGAAGAAGATCATTGAGTTGTTTACCTTGAAATACAAGTCTCTGAAAGCCAGAGGGGATCCCAAACCGGCGTTCCAGATTTACTTTGAGATTCTGCACCAAATCTGAGGGGAATACCCATTGCAGAGTGGTCTTGTCTGAGATCTGCATGATTTGTACTTGAAAGGGGCAGAGGAATTTTCAGAAACTTTCTGAGGCAACACCGGGCCCAAGGCTTTTAGGTTTCCTATCTCTTGACGCCCTTGAGGCAGAAGGGGAGGATAAAGCCTCTGCCAAAGGTTGCCTTCGCTCCAGCCCAGATCCGCTGCACAGGATAGGGCTTCAGATTTGTAGAGTCGCTGCTGAGCCGTATCAGGACAACACACCCTTGGAGAGCGACGGTTTGCCTGAGCGGCCAAGGCTATTCACGTCAGCATACAACGCGCCGGGGTTCCCAGCCTTCAACGACTTCACACCCGCAGAGGGCTCTCTCCCGAATTCTTTTTCATCCTCAGTGATTTGCCCTTGGAAGCCTATACGAACATCAAAGGAAGGTCGGCATGGGGGCAGGAGTTTGACTGGCCGCAAATCCTTCTTGCAAAGTCGAGCAACCCTCCCCTGTTTGGCAAATCCTTCTGCGGCGGTAAGGACAACGGCAAGAGAGAGTGAAAGATCTAAAGATAGTTTTGCAGCTTCATTCCCTTTCGGTGCCGAGCATTTGCGGCTTAGAAATCTGGATTCCTAGCCGGCGGCGGCAACATCCGTGCACTGTGAAACCCTAGCCATCTTCGTCAATTCCTCCAACGATAGTTAATCACGATACGACAATATTAGAATGTATGTTGATAATTATAAATTAATATTATGTTCCTATAAATAGTATAAATAATAGGGGAAATTACTATTAAGGATAAAATATTAATGGCAATTGTCGTATATAGATATTAATAATATTATTATTAAATACTTATTATTATTATTATTATTAATGGCCTAGTGTAAAAATTAATAGTAATAGTATTATTATTCTTAATTACAAACTTATAATACTTAGCTAATATTACTAACTTATAGTCTGATTAATCCTATTCAAAGACTAATATTATTATTAGTGTTATCTTAGTGTTATTATGATAATAGAGATAATGTTATGACAATTTTCTATAAGGTTAATTATTCTTTTTTTAGAAGTGACTTAATGTTAAACCGATATTAATAAGATAATTGGCCTAGGATGAAAATTCCTTAATTACTAATTATAATAAATTTAATAGTCCAAACCTGATCAAGGGAAGAGGAAAGGAAACAAGGAACAAAGGAAAGCCAGGGATGAAGAGGCTAGGAAGGAAGGGCTGGGATCCAACAACTACTAATCTTCTAGCCGTCATCCCTATTGAGATTAATAGGCCTTTTCTCAATTTCAAGGGCTTCTCTAAATTTTCGATGGTGAAACTGCGCAACTTTTGCAATAACTTGAACCTCTTCTATAGATACATGATGTTTAGTCTTCTCAGCATGATCTGCAAGGGCAGAGGACTTGGCCCTACCATGTTTTAAGTCTACTGAGTGCTCATTAATCCTTTGATTAATCCTTTTCCCCTTTACGATCCCCTTGAGCATCCTAGGTCTTATAGCTTCATACCCGTCCTTTACAACAATTTTCACTTCTGATTTTTGTTGTTTGTCTGCACCATTTTCAACAGCTTAGGGCCTTTAGATCATAGTCCCTTGACATCAAATATTTTTGGCCTTTTTATGTGTCTTTGAGTAGCCTGTTTTCCTTCTCTTGCTTAGCTTCTTAGTATCCCTGGTGGGTGGGGTTGTGTATGCTTGATTGACTATTGAGTTTTATGTCATTTCAGATTCATTTACAATATTTCAACATTTTACTTTCAGCAACATATGACATCATGAAACATGCTTAATTAACTCATCCACTTGAGACATCTTTTACACACACTCACACCTTAAGCGAACAAGAGCTTGACTAACACTTCCAAGCTAAGACATAAACACTACACCTTAATAAATCAACACACATAGATTAAGCCCACTTGGGCATCAGGGCCAAACAATCTTTGTAGTGTAGGTGAAGGGTTGGTGGGATATGCTTCCAATAACACCCATCAGTCACTTTTCATCGAGACATAGAAGTTGTCATATTAGGGAGCTTAAAATCCTTCACCATCCCACGATCAAAGCTAGAGTGCATCAAAAACCCGATTCAGAGGGGGTTAGGCTAGGTCATCCTGCGAGCAATGCTCCTAAGGGCTACCCAACTAGTAGCAGGGAATTCTGTGCAGTGGCTGACTACCAAGAGACTCAAGACTTGACCACCCTCGTGGGATGAAGGTAACCGTAGTGACCAATCTTAGGAAAACACCTTATAGGACTGTTTATGGGAAGAAGTTGGTCCTCTACCCCACCTTTCTATGGAGAACTCTACTTGCAGGGATGAGATTCCGTTAAGTAAGAAGTTCTTTGGAAGGTCATCTAAAACAATAGATTTAGGATTGTTTGAGGATTCAGATCAACTATAGGCTAGAGGTCATTTTAGAATAACATCATTAAAATAGTTAGTTTACACTTGGTACCACTGCACTAGGTGTTTGCTTGCTGTTTGTTGCTCTTTTCTTCCTATCATTATCACTTAGTCTAGACATCACAACGCCTCCCAGGCATTTGTTGCTTTGAATTTAAGGGATTCACCCACAGCTCCTGTTAGGCCATATCACTCCTCCCCATCTGGAGTGAGCTCATCCTCCTAGTCCTCCATCGAGTTATCATTCTGATTCTGATTCTGATTCTGTTGATTCATCCTTTGCTTCAACATCCCCTCATCATCATATCACCGTCATGTCAGGCACCAATGCATGTGCAGGAACCTAGGGCGGTAACCTAGGTACCAACCAGGGTACCTGTTGGTGTCGGTGTATGAATAAATTATCCACTCCTTTTCCAACATTAATGTATCAATCCAGGTGCGTATTCTTTTCAAGGCAACACGCAAGGTATATGCAGGGGCAAGGTTGCGATCTGCCCTCAACCAAGGGTTTATGATTGACAATCAAAACATTGCTGAGACAGAAGTAAAACTCAACTACAAAATGTAAAAAGGTATTCACATTTATCTAAGAGATCTGTAGCAACAATAAGAAATAAACACAACAAATAGAAAATACACACAACACAAGGAAACATGCAGCACCTGATCAAAAGAGCGGGCCCAACTCTCTGATCAGGGCTGCGTTACTCATGGCGAATGATAAATCAACAAAAATGGTTATATCTTATTAATCTGAATACTACTGTTACAAAATCATCCGTGGTCCGCTTGATACAGGAATGACCCATCTTTTATACAATACAAAGGAGAATAATTCTCTCCGAAACCTGGCAATTGTATGCCCAAAGCTATACATCAATTGTATTGCAGCACTAGAGCCGAGAGAACGAAGAACAAGAATGGTCAAAAATGGGTTGAGAGCAGCTGCAATCAGTTATGCTGTTTTGTCGTGGTCGATCAACTACTGTGAATCATGGAACTGCTGCGATATGATGTGCGGTCAACACCTGTGCTCCATAATTTGTGGTCATCACAAGTTTTAGTGATTTGTATAGGTAGAAACCTTCACAACTCTACTTCATTAATTAAATATCCCAAGAGACGATAAAGGGGAATTACCTCATGATGTTACCTAATAAATATATGCGAATGAATGCAGGGTGAAAAGAGGAGTGGAAATGCAGGGGAAAGATAAGCCAATTTGGTGCCCAACATCCCCCCCTAACTAGCCTTTTGCACGCCCTCGTGCAGCTCGCCGTCTCTGCAGGTCTGGGTTGGATAGGCTATGTGCTTCCTTAAGCCGGGCGAGATCATATTCCTTGACCATTTCTGTTCCTCGAACCTTGAACCCTTTTGAGAGGAGAACTTCCTTCCACCAATCATTTGGTACATTATAGGCTGGGGTGTAGTGTTCCGCTGGAAACCATAGAATAGGGTATTGGAATCGAATTCCCATCCATCAGACCCCAAATGTTTGGATGCATGCCACATATCTTGGCACCCTACTGAGTGCCCATGCAAAATTTGGTGCTCCAAACGGTTCTCTGTTCTGAACAGACATGGGTGACATCATCCACCTCTTCTGACAACTATCCAGGGCCTCAGCCTGAAACATGACTAATTGTTTGACGCAAAGATCGATGCACCACTTTTGTGTCCTCAGCATCCGTTCCTTGTTTCCCATAATTTCCAAAAATGTAGTGTGTTTATTATACATAGTCACTGATCTCTTGGGTTCTCCTCTTACCATAAAAGGCTTTGTGGCCTGATTTGACTCGAACGTGTCAGAAGCCTTCTGCCAAATTATCTGATTAAATGTGTAAGAGGTGAGGGCCCTTAAATGAATGTCTCCCACACATGGAACTAGATTAAATTCTTTCTCAACACGCAAGAGATACCCATGCATATAAAGTTCACACATCAAGTTCTGAGTTGGCACGTCATGGGCTCTCAATATTCGGAGGAATTGTACATTGTCCTCAATCTCGTGGCTAATTTATTTCTGGATGTTTTCCAAACAAAAGAAAAGAAAGCGCTCATGCAAAAATAAAGAGTAACAGGAAGCAGGAGAGTGACATGCCATTGCTTCTTGTGCTAAATGGAGCATCTTCTCTTTATCGATTTTTAATTCTGCTACTTGCCTTTCCAGCTGCTCCACCTTGAATTGCTGCTTCACATTCCTCAGTCGCATTATATCAATGCGTTCTACATATTCAAATATAGCCATGGATGCTCGCTCTTGGGCTCTCTTTGCTTCATTCAAATATCGCGCCGTGGTGGACTTCCAGGTCTATACCTCAGCCGACAAAGAAAATTCACGACCCTCAAACAAATATTCTATTGGGTCTGTCTGAGTGGCAATAGAAGTTGTTGCCACTTCCTCTACCTGCGCCCCTGCTTCAGTCATCATGTGTTTGGGCTTCTTAGCCTGCTGCTTATATTTCTTCACTTGGTTCTTCAACCGGTGCATTTATTTCCTCAACTTCTTAACCTCTGTTTTGAGTCGCATCATTTCTTTGAATTGAAGTTGATATTTCTGCTTCATAGGCAGCCTTCGTTGTTCACACAACTCCATCCATTCTTGTTTAACCACCACCTCATCTGGGACTGCAGCTGGTTCGACAGGTGGTGATTTACCTGAGGGAGTATCCATAGGGTTACTCCGTGGGGATTCCTTACTTGGATTCTCTTCCTAGGGAGTAGCCATTTCCTTACTGTCTCCTACCTCGCCCTGTTTTGAAGCTGTCTTGACAGGTGGTAGGCTCATTCGGTGAACGTTCATTGGTGGTTCAACCAAATTTCTCCTTCCAGGTTCCCTTATTTTAAAAACATTTGCCTCTTCCACTGTTCTGGGTCCTTGAGAGAGGTCTATGTGGGGATATGTGGCCAAAAAGCCTGTGGAAGCTGGTCCCTTCTTCAACCCATCATATTTCAAAATCGGTGGAACGACCACTTCCTCTTCTGTATGTCGGGCAAAGCGAGACACCCTTGCCCTTTTCAGAATGGAGAAGTACAAGGAAAATTGAAAGAATTCTCCTACCTGATCTATCTCGGCACCAGTTGTGGTCTCGGGCCCCTTCCCTCTGTTTGTAGTGTCTCCACTCTGGGTTAAAACATCTGCCTGTGTAGTCCCCTGTTCTGAGGTTGATGATGGTTACTTTGGAACAGTGTTAATCCTGACATTTAATTCCTCCGTGGTCTCCAAAGTCGGACAGGTTGATGGTGGTTCTTGTGGGACACCACCTTCCATGTCCAACATTTCTTGAATAGGTGATGTTGGCATTGTTTCTTCCAACACGGCATTGATCCAGATGGATTCTTGCATAATCACATCGATTCCATGCATTAAACCCCTATCCTCTTCTTCTGTTGGCCCCATAGTTATTTCAGCTTCGGGCCCTTCTCGTTTTGGTTCTTCCTCCATTGGTTCTACGATCAAGGGTGGTTCTTGTGGGACACCCCCGGCCACAATATTAATGGATTCCTCCATCTCAGCTTGATGTGGTCCCTCCTTGCTTATTATAGCGCTACTGCTTCACTCTATTGGCTCTATAGCCGAGGCTGATTCTTGAAGGACAGCCTGGGTCATGGTGCTAGTGGCCCTTTCTATATTGGCCCCTTGCCGTAGCACTTCTTCTTCCATTGGTTCCGAGGTCGAGGCGGGTTCTTGTGGAGTAGCCTTGACTATCTCTCATGGTTCACATTCCTGATTCTGTTCCTGCTCTTCAAGTTCCATCTCCATTTCCTCCGATTCCTCTTGATATATTTTATCATCCTCTGCTCCGATTCCTTCCTCCATTGCTTCCGACTCTTCCTCTCTAGCAGCTCGAGCAACCATTATTTCTTCCTCTGTAGAATCCCAGAATGTTTCCCATGGGATTTGAAATCGACCAATTGCATGCATGACTAGCAGCTGGACTAGGCCATGGTTGGTAATGACTGCTGCCACTTTTCCCGAACACCGAGCAGAGTATGCCATCAGCTGGAGACTTCTTAACAGGAAGAAAGGCATATTCAATGAGAAGGCTTCCGGCTCTGGGAACCGGAGGTGAGCCAATATTCTGAAATGGTACTTAAACATGGTGGTATACCTCCCCTCGCGGGTTATGTATTTAGTTACAAAACCTTTTACCTCACCCCATGGGTGTGGTAATGAGTTTCGGTCGTACCCCTGGCCCTTCTGAACAACGTTTTCTCCAGCCTATAAGAATGCTTCCGAGAACTCTAGAAGGGAGGTTCTTCGTGAAAACTATTTATGCCCCTGCCGGGGTAACCCATTGACCTCTGCAATGGTTTCTTCAGTGACAGGGATTTCTATCCCCCGGACTCGAGAGCTTTCTTCTTCTAGATTGAGTGCGAATTCAATTGCAATCGCCTCATTAAATCCTTGTAACTTGTCAAAATAAACATTCCACCTTGCATTTACGAAGACCTGCCATACATCCGGATTATTTCTGACCATTGTCGTGCCCTTTGGTTCATGGCGCACAACCAGTCCACCCATCACTGTAAGAACTAGATCAGCACGATGGGTACGGTCGGCTGGTATGGGGGAGAGTAACAGCAACCCAACTGACGATGACAATTTTATTGGCATGGTGGTCGTGGGGTGAAACGGTAATAATGACTGGTACACCTCGAAAAACACAACAATTAATTGCAGGGTGTGGTAGTACAGGTGAATGATTATGGAAATTGAATACATCATACTGGGGAAATGACCGGTAAAGTTTTTGGCATACGTTTTCAAATTCCAATGTGTGGGAATCATGATTACAAAATCACACAATTTTTTTTTGGCTTCCGTTTTCATTGGATTTGGTAATGATGTGATATGATTATAGTTTTAGGTATGTCATCGTTTCTTTATGACGGGACCCCCCCAAACTTAAATGTGGCTATCTACGGCACGTACTAGTCTCTTTTTGGAATATTTTAATTAAATTTGTAAGAGTCAATGAAGGCGTACCTGGCGACCTACTTGACGGTGGAGTAGCAGCAAAGGTAACCGGTAGAGTAACGACAATAGTGGAGTAACAACGTCGACGGAGTATCAACATCGGTGGAGTAACAACACGACAGAGTAATAACACTGACGGAGTAACAACAATAGTGGAATAACAACACCGGTGGAGTAACAAAAACAGTGGAGTAACAGCACCGACGAAGTAACAACAACCAGTGGAGTAGCAACAACAGTGGAGTAACAACACCAACGGAGTAATAACAACAATGGAGTAACAACACTAGTGGAGTAACAACAACAGTGGAGTAACAACACTAGTGCAGTAACAATAACCAGTGGAGTAACATCAACAGTGGAGTAACAGCACCAGCGGAGTAGCAACAACCAGTGGAGTAACATCAACAGTGGAGTAATAGCACCGGTGGAGTAACAACAACCAGCGGACTAACAAAAACCAGTGGAGTAACAACAACCAGTGGAGTAGCAACAACAGTGGAGTAACAACAACCAGTGGAGTAACAACAACAGTGGAATAACAACACCGGTGGAGTATCAGTAACCAATGGAGTAACAACATCGACTGCTACTTTGAAAAATTTCTCCATTTCTCCTTGTCATAATTCAGTTCTTATTCTTGCAAAAAGGCAAACAAGTAAGTACTAACAAGTTTTTTTAAAGGTAGAGGGAGCATTCTCTACACCAAAAACCATCAAACCAGATGTATCGGAAAGATGTTTAATGAAGGCATATTTAGACGTTGGAAGATGGTATAACTTCAGACAGTGTCCGTTCACTAGGAAGGAAGTACGATTTTCATCAACTGTAAACAATCTGACTGTGCCATTGGAGAATAAAACGTCCACTTCATAAGGTGCCATCCAATGAGTGTGAAGCTTTCCGTTAAAATATTTGAACTGGGAGTCATATAACAATGCCGAGTACCCTGTATGAAACACCTTATTATTGATAAATTTATCGTGCCATTTCATTCTCTGTTGTTGGATGACAGTAGTTCTATGGACAACTTCTAAATGAATCTCGTCTAGCTCATTGAGTTGTTCCAACGGTGTTTTTGGGCCTCTGATAAGTCCAATCCTACTTCCAAAGCTGTTTTGAGCGTACTGATCTTGAATTCAACCGGAAAAAAGGGAGATTTCTCGTAGACTAGCTCAAATGGGGAAAATTCGGTTGTATTTCACCATGTCATCCTATACGCCCAAAGAGCTTCTGGGAGTTTTTGTGAACAATCCCGGTGATGACTTGCTATATTTTTTGTCATGATATTCTCCAACACCTGTTTGTACTTTCTACCTATCAATTATCTTAGGGATGGTAAGGAGTTGTCACTCTGTGTTTGACCCTATATTTCTGCATAAACTTCTCTATCATGTGGGATGTGAACTGTCCTCCTCCATCTAAAACAATTTCTCTCGGGGTACCATATCGGGCAAAAATCTCTTCAAAAAGGAAGTCTGTCGCCACCTGTTCTGTTGCCTTCGTAACTGCTCTAGATTCCACCCTCTTAGTCACATAATCAGTACATACCAGAATGTGAACCTTTTGATGGGAGGGTGGGTTGGTGGGTCCAACAAAATCGATGGCCCATTTCTAAAAAGGTTCCAGGACTATCTGGGGTTGTAATAGAATTTCGTCTAATTTCCCAGGTTGTCCCATACGTTGGCAGCTGTCACATCTTCGGACATAATCTCTAGCATCTCGAAAGATAGAAGGCTAGTAGTATCCCATTTGTAGCACCTCGCAGCCTGTTCTTTTATTTGCAAAACGTCTTCCACACGGCCCATTATGGGCGACCTTTAATATCTCATAGATATCATCCTCTGATACACAACGCCAAATCTGTTGATCCACCCCCGTATGAAAGAGGTATCCTGCCATCCATGAATATCGGGTACTATAATGAACAATTTTCCATTGGTCCTTGTATGAAAAATGAGGAGGTACTTTTCCTGTAGCAAGATAGTTAGCAATATCTGCATACCACGAAGTGTTAGTGGAAATTGCAAAAAGATATTCATTTGGAAAGCTATCTTCGATAGGTGTACCTTCGGTATTGTTTTCTAATCTAGACAGAAAATCTGCAACCACGTTGTCCTTTCCTGGTTTATCTACTATGGTAATATCGAATTCTTGAAGTAGAAAAAGCCATCTTGTAATACGACCAGGAGTAACGAGTTTATTCATTAGATACCTGATGGCTGCATGATCCGTGTGTACAAAGGTGGGGTAACCAGTGATATAGTGCCAGAACTTGTTGATGGTGTAGATGATAGAGAGGAATT
>APFE031183613.1:40342-85374 GCA_000404065.3 Pinus taeda
AATCATCTGTCCACACAAAACCTGCATCTTTTGTCAATAATTGAAAAAGCGGATGTGCTATTTTAGCAAAATTTTCTATAAAGCACGTATAATAACCAACACAACCGATAAAGCTATGTACCTGAGTGGGTGTTCTGGGTATTGGACAGTGCTGTATTACCTTTATCTTGGCTGGATCCATCCGAATTCCTACAGCTGAAAGCAAGTGTCCCAAGACTATTCCTTCATTCATCATCATATGGTAGTTTTCCATACTTAAGGAGACATGCACTTGCTTTCATCTTTCACGAACATTTTCTAGCTTTCCCAATGCTTCTTTGAATGAATCTCCATATGCCATGAAATCATCCATGTAGATTTCAACACTATCATCCATCAGATCAGAGAAAATCCCCAAAATTGCCCTTTGAAACGTTGCAGGTGCATTACAGAGACCAAATGGGAGGACTCCGTATGCAAATGTTCCCCAGGGGCATGTAAATGTGGTCTTATCTTGATCTTCAGGAGCTATCTAGATCTGGTTGTAGCCAGTAAATCCGTCCAGGAAGGAAAAAAACTTCTTCCCCGCTAATGTATCAAAGACTTGGTCAATGAATGGTAACAGAAAATGGTCTTTTTGAGTTGCCTTGTTTAATTCTTTATAGTCCACACATATTCACCATTTTCTCTTTTCTTAGGGACCATTAACAATGGGGAAACCCATTGGCTGTTTGAAATGGGGTAGATAAATCCCACATCCAACAACTTTTGGAGTTCTTCCTTAACAATGTTTTTCAGGGCAGGTTCATTCTTCTCTGGGGTTTCCTTATAGGACGACAGTCCTCCTTAATGTATATGTGATGAGTGAAAAATTTAGCAGGAATTCCCTTCATATCTGAGTAGTCCTAGGTGAAGGCTTCATTGTGTTTCCGAAGAACCTGCAGGAGTTGTTTTTTCTGGGTATCAGACAGTTCTGGATTGATATTCAAGGTTTTTCCTGGTTCTATTTCCATGGAAACACTGTCATGGGGCGTGGCTGTAAGTAGCTCCTCGAATCCATCTGCTGCTTCAATACTTTCCTGAGTCTCACAGATCAAGATGGACTCTAGGATTTGTTGATTAAAATATGAAACAGAACAAGGATCACTGATAAAGGTAGTAATTGCGTCATCTTCTGTCTCATCCTTCAACTAGAGGGCCTACCCAATAGTGAGAACTGGTCTTAACTCCTCGTTTTCTGATTGAGACTCTTTCTTATGTACAAATTTCTTATGGCTTGCTAGTTTTGCTGATGGATTAGGTTGTACTGGTGGATATAACACCAGATTATTAGTGTTTTTCCCATTTGAGATGATCATATGCCCAGACCGACACCCAATATAAGCGTCTTCGCTTTCCAACCACGGTCTTCCCAGGATCAAGGGATGGCCTCTAGCTGGAGATTGCGTTTGGAGTACTAGGAAGTCCACAGGGTAGTGCCATGAATCCTCTGAAATCATGATATCTTCTAATTTCCTTACTGGTTTAATTGTAGATCGATTTGCCAGTTCTAACACCATAGGTGTATGTTTCAAGTTATGAAGTCCTAATGCATGCATGGTTTCAACAGTGATGACATTTATGGCAGCGCCCAAATCTACCAGTACATTTGGAATTTCTACCCCATTAATGTGCATGGTCAATATTGGGTTCCTGAGATCCCCATAATTTATAGGCATGGAACTTCCCATCATGAAATCATATGTTTTCCCATTACATGAATGGTGAGCAGATCTCTCGATTTATTTTTAAGCTTCTTAGTACAATATTCCCTAGGAGTTTTCATGTATATAGGTATATCTTTCATGGCTTGCAGCAGGGGAATCTTGACAAATAAATTATGTAGCTTCCCTAACAAGTCAAAATCAGTTTGAGGGGTTGGTTTACTCACATCCAACCTTTCTAGATAGGGCGGTTCAACTTGGGGTTTTTGAGTAGCTAACGGTTGAGGAGGTGTATGATTTTCGTTAACTCGGTTTGGTTCCTCTCCGACCATTTCTGGTTCCTTCTCATTGTCAATTTGCTCAATGATAACTGGTGAGGGCTGAGCGCCTACGGGCCACCTAGATCATAAATCCATCTCATAGAATTCTGCGGTGGAGATTCTGTATGAAGGTAGGTTGAGGGTGTCAGCTTGCTGAATCTCTTTATTATTAGGATTCGGATTGAGTTGGATAGGGAGTTGAGGATGAATAGGCTGATTACCAGGGGGCACATTAGAGGGCAACTGAAGTTGCTGTCGTGGCATTGACTGAGAAAAATGACTAGTAGGGGAAGGTCCTCGCCAGTTCGGAGCCCATGAGGAGCTTGAACTAGCTTGAGGAGCCCACTACTGCCAAGATGGAAACTAGTATTGGGGCCATACGGGCGGATAAGGCATAGTCTGGGGATCCATATTAAAATTGTTAAAATATTGAGATGGATCTCGAATCATACCTTGATTTCCCATCGACGTCCGAGGTTGCGATGGTTTCTTAGGTCCCATAAAGTACAACTGCTCCATATCTTCTCCTGTCCCTTAAAAAACCGCTTTTAGTCCTGGAAAATATAGGCATGAACTTGTCGCATGCTTCAGTTCATAGAACGAACATTTCCTCTGTGTATGTTTCTTTCTACATGTGGGGCAAAATACGGCCATAATTCTTTCTAATTCTGGTTTTTTCTGTTTTACCTACAGTGTGTCCATCTGTTCAGACAAGGTACTTAGGATATTAGTCCTCTGGCTGTCCAATAGGTTCCCAATTTCTGCTTTTGTAACACCTCTGCCAGCTATCTTCGTTGATTGAATTCCTCGTTTATTTCTTGCAACCCCTCTTGAGCACTGAATACACAAATCACAGATGGTATCAAAGTCCTCATTTGATATATCCCATTTTCCGAGTATATTCAACAAAACAATTCCAATGAGTCTTCTCGGAAGGCTCGGAGGAGGATAATTTTGAAAATGTCTTTATCCAGGTCGGAGTGACCTGACCTCTATAATGAGTATTTGAAGCATTCCACACACTCTTCCATATTTTCATCCTCTTTCAGTAGAAAATTTAAAAATCTCTTCTTTAATATCCTTTGATTTACAGTAGTCTTGGTATTTCTCCAAGAAAGCAGTTCTCATTGCTTTCCATGTGGTGATAGACCTTCCTCCAAGACCCATAAACCACCGCAGGGCTATCCCTTTTAGCGTAGCAAGGAAAATTTTTAATTTCTGAGCATCCGTTATGTAATCATACCCTCGACACACAATATCAAATTCAAACAAAAACCTGTCAGGGTCTTCTGAAGTAAGCCCATGGAAACTGGGTAAAGCTGTTAAAGGGATGGGCTTTGTTGGTACACCAATCCCCAAATCCCCAATTGGGAAGTCAATAGTAGAGGTTGTAGGTGCCATGAATATCCTCCAATACTTATTAGGGATTTCAGCTGGCTCCATAGGAAGGGTTTTTATCATAGGGGTTCGAGTTGCCTTAATAACGCTTCCTCTATCCTTCAATGATAGAAATATTTCTACAATCTCTTCCCCCCTGTCACCGTGGCTAGACCCTTCGGATCACCTCTCTGCAATTTCTTCTTCCCTACTGGGATGGACAGTTCCTTTGGATGCTTGTAACTTATTCTTCTTCGGTTGCAAGCAACGAGATTCCTTTAGCAGGCGTACTGTTGCTTGTCTCTCCAGCTGCTGGAAGGGTTTGTTGTATTGAACCGGCAGGGGGTGCTGTGAATAGCACTGGTTGATCTACATATTGTCCCTCCGATTTTGTTCATGCACCTGGCCTCACGAATGCATGGGAAGATGCCTCCAACTTAGCTTTTGAAATGATTTGCTGGATGTAGGTGTTCCTTCCCAAATCCCATCTTCCTTTCTTTGGGGCTCTCCCTTTGCCTCTTTTATTTGTCTCTCTGTTCATACAAGTTGGTGTGGCGACAGAAATCAAACCACTATGCTCAAAGCCTGGAGTAGGGTGTCAAAATACCATTCCCTCCCCAGGACGAGAGGTTGATTTTGAAGAGAGGGCTGTTGACGACAAAAAAAAGAAAAGAAAAGAATACAGGAGCCTAGGGTTCAGGACCTGGAGCAGGGCGTCAAAAGACTCCTCCCTCCCTGGGAACAAGACCTTAATAAAGAAATAACACACACACGAGAAAACCTTAATACTTCAAGACCTGAAGTAGGGCATCAGAGGACCCTTCCCTCCTTAGGGCGAGAGATTGGGTTTCTCGAAAGCAAAACAAAAATGCTAGAAAAATCTAGGCTTAAAGCCTGGAGCAGGGTGTCAAAAGACTCCTCCCTCCCTAGGGCAAGAGATCGGCCCTACTAAAACAAAAACAATAAAAATTCAAAATAAGTGAAATACCTGCGCTCAGGACCTGGAGCAGAGTGAGAAAGCTTGTTCTCTCCTAGGATGAGAGCTTGACCCTCTAGTTAACGCAGATCGTGTCTTGCACCTCGTTAGCCTCCCCAACAACGACACCAAGATGTTGATTTCGGTGTATGAATAAATTATCCACTCCTTTTCCTACATTAATGTATCAATCCAGGTGTGTATTCTTTTCAATGCAATACGCAAGGTATATGCAGGGGCAAGGTTATGATCTGCCCTCAACCAAGGGTTCGTGTTTGACAATCAAAACATTGCTGAGATAGAAGTGAAACTCAACTGCAGAATGTAAAAAGGTATTCACAGTTATCTAAGAGATCTGTAGCAGCAATAAGAAATAAACACAACAAATAGAAAATACACACAACACAAGAAACACGCAGCGCCTGATCATAAGAGCGGGCCCATCTCTCTGATCAGGGTTGCGTTACTCATGGCGAACAATAGATCAAAAAATAGGGTTATGTCTTATTAATCTAAATACTACTGTTACAATATCATCCGTGGTCCCCTTGATATAGGAATGACCCATCTTTTATACAATACAAATGAGAATAATTCTCCCCGAAACTTGGCAACTGTATGCCCAAAGATATACATAAGTTGTATTGCAGCACTAGAGCCGAGAGAACGAAGAACATGAATGGTCAAAACTGGGTTGAGAGCAGCTGCAATCAGTTATGCTGTTTTGTCATGGTCTATTAGCTACTGTGAATCACGAAACTACTGCGATATGTTGCGCGGTCAACACCTGTGCTCCATAATCTGCGGTCATCACAAGTTTTAGTGATTTGTATAGGTAGAAACCTTCATGACTCTACTTCATTAATTAAATATCCCAAGAGATGATAAAGGGGAATTACCTCGTAACGTTACATAGTAAATATATGCGAATGAATGCAAAAAGGGTGAAAAGAGGAGTGGAAATGCAGGGGAAAGATAGGCCAATTTGGTGCCCAACAGTACCCCAATTAGCGGAACCTCAACCGATGTGGTCACTTCGACTCCCTTACTTTTTTTTCACTAGTCTAAGTCTCCCAGATTTTAACCAGCTCATCAATGATCCTCTTCTCCACGATCCTACATGGCCAACAATTCCTACCAAACTCCCCTCAGACATCCCAAAGTTTGAGGAGAATCCTGGGGAAGACCCAACCAATCATGTTCGCTCCTTTAATATGTGGTGTTCATCCAATTCTATTACCAATGACTCCATTTGTCTTCGGTTTTTCCAATGCACACTCACAGGAGCTACTGTGAAGTGGTATGTAGACCAACCCAGGGCAACCCATTCCACTTTATGACTCTTTCCACAACCTTTCTTTCATATTTCTAGTTACCTCTCTGTTATGATATGTGTACTAAACTTTTAACATCTTTCCATCAAACTTCTGCTACTCACCTTTCCGACCATGTTCAAGAATGGCGTATAAGGAAGAGCATCTGTCGAGGTATTGACTTTGAAGACCGGGTCTATATGGATTGGTTTCTTATATCACTATTGGCCCTTATTAAGAAAGATGTCGCTTCTCATTTTCCTCAATCCGAGGAAGAATCTCTTCAGATAGCTCTAAAATTTGACCTGATTTACGCCCAGTCAGGTTACATTTACATTGTCATCCACAATCTGCCTCGGCCTGTTGTCGCTAACGTGCTGAGGGAATCTCATGCCGTAGATGGCATTTTTGGAACTATTTCACACCCCCAACCATATGCTCCTCTACAGATGAGTTATGGTCAACCTCAGGGAGGGACCAGTCCCATGTACTATTATCCCTCCCCCAATTCTTATTAGAGCACTCCTTATCCAGGTCCTAGCCAGTCACATGCATATCCCCATCCACATCAATCAATGTCATGGCCAACTGTTGCAGCACTTGCTTATACCAATGTTTCCCCATCTCCATATTATCCATACGAATAGCCTAGTGCTCTAGCTCCTTCAACACCAACGACTCAACCCCTCATGTCTGCTCCCCCTCCACCACAACAAGCACCTCCTTCACAAGGACAAGTGTACGCTTTGGAAAGTGGTCCCAATCCCCTGAATCCCAAGAAAAATAATAAGGGGAAGGGAAATAGGAACCAAAAACAACAATGTAATCAAAGCAACTAGGGTGCTCCACCCAAGGCCCCTCAGGGTCCTCCACTTAGCCCCTCAACCTAGCAAGAGCGCGGTCAACCTAAGTAGAACAAGGGTCTTCGTACGAAAAACCTTATGCTTGTTATGGAGTCTATGGTCATTATACTCATGAGTGTCCCTTATTACCTTAGATGGGCCAGGTATAAGAAGCTCAAGCAACTTCTTGAGGATTGCAACCTGCCGCTCCTCCTCCCCCTCCTGCTTCATCTCAACCCGCTGTGCTTACCAAACCTTTTCCTCAACAAGGGTATATTGTTGCCTAGCCTCCACAAGGGAAAGTTAATCAACCAACTCCTCCATCTAGTCACTGTGAGTATCAGATTCTCATGATGAACTCGGATGAGGTAAACACCGAACAAGTCAACCTCCAGACTCGATCGCATCAGTATGGCAAGACACCTGCTAAGTCTGCGACAGATCCCCATCCCAAAGTGTCTACTGAGCCTCTATCGACACCCAACGAAACCTTACAGATCCCTCAACCTAAGTTTGAGGTCATACCCAAGATCCCCAAATGTCCGTTACGTTGAAATGTTGCTTCTGCCAAAGCCACCCATACATATAACATAGTAGATTACTTGGCATAATCTCCTACCACCATACTAAGGATGGAATTCCTCTAGATGTGCCCATCAGAATGAAAAGATCTACTATCTGCTCTAGGCGTCGTAGATCCTCAAGATGATCATATGATTATCTTCCATGTTGACAAGTCAGATAATCCCCTTTAATTTCATCCGTTTCTTTCCAAATTCCAGACTCCATTCAAAATGCCACTATTGAGCGGTGTATCATTGACGAAGGTGCATCCATCTATGTGATGGCCACCAGTGTTTTGAAATAGCTTGCTTCCCCTGATCTATCCCCGTCCACCATCACTTTGCATGCATGGGATGGTCATCCTTCACAACCCCTTGGCTTATATCGCAACTACCCAGTCAGAGTTGCTAGCAAGGCCGTTTGTATTGACATCGAAGTCATGAATGCTCCCCTTGACTATAACATCCTTTTGGGTAGTAGTTATACTTATGACATGTCAACTGTCGCATCTTCGGTTCACCGTAAGATGTGCTTTCCCCACAATGGAAAGGTCGTCATCGTCAATCAGTTGACTATTATGATCCAAAAGCCCAGACTTCGCCATAGACCAACATCTCATCCATGGCCGACAATAAGATTGTCTCGTCTGTTTCTCCCAGAGTCTATAAAGATTCCTCTTTTCTTGGTGCTTATTATGATCCATCACATACTCCTTCTGAGCCTAGCTCATCGAGTGTTTGCATGCTCCAAGCATCGTGGGCCGCCCACAAACAGGACACTATGTTTGCACAACAGTACGCACCTTCACAAATTGTTGTGAATCACTAAACCATGCCTAATGGTACAACTCCTCAAGGAACACCTCCTTTTGATGGTGTCTCTCCTAATCCTTTTCTTCCCGGATCCATTCCCCCAGCTCTTAACCAAGCAGGAGCTGCTCCTCCAGGTCATTACCCTTTTGGTCAGATACCGTTCTTATTTCCAACTCCCAGAGTTTATTCTACACTGGTCATGGCTACATTGAGTCTACCTAATATCACCCTCGGGATCCTAGTCTGGTACATTGATCCCCCTGCAAACACTCCACCTCATCAGTTGAAACCTTACTCCGCTTTGACCCCAGTCCAACCGGTCATTCCTACCCCCACCTTTGCTTTAATTCCACATCAACCTCAGCAGGAGCCTACTCCTACTGTGAAAGCATCTGGCGAAGGGGGCAAAGCCCAAAAAAAGGGATCTCAAGACAAGGCTCTCGTAGCAATTCCAGCTTCCCCTAAGCCTCCAAATCCTCTTCCTCCTTGTGCTTTGTGTGATGTTTTCAGTCATGCCACCAATAATTATCCTAAAATCCCTCACATTAAAGAGGTTGTCACTAATACCTTTCCAGATCCTAACATCCCCGAGGCCCAAGTAACCTTTCCTGAATTGACTAAGAGAATCCGATCGTTACGCACAAACCACCCTTGTGATTTGCGTGATAACTACGATAATTATTCCCATCACTGTCCCTGTCTTGAAGATTTTCGCGATACACTTCAAATACTTCGCAAAAGAGAGGCCGCTTATACTGAGTCCCCTTCTCCTTTACCTACGGAGTCTGGTCCCACCCTTACTCAAGAGCATGAGGTCTCCCAACCACCCATCGTGATCCCTCCCCATGATGTCGAGATGACATATAGTTTTGCTCCCATCCTATACCTATCATCATTCATGAGATCACTCCCTGAGACCTCCCTATATATCTCCTCTCATGATTCTGTTAAACCTCCTTCGACAGACACATCGTTCTTAACATCAGTAGATGTTCCCTCTACTAGTCATATGTCTCCCAGTCGTTACAATGCACATGTGAACCTTGTTTCTCATGAAGATGCTTCAAATAACTCTTCCTCATCATGTGGTCTTTCTTCCTCTAGTCTGCCCATCTTCCACTTTGATGAAGCCATCATGGAAGCCATGGCGACCCTTGCTTATCCTAGGGATGATAGTCACCATCGTGCGTATTTCCTTCTGTAGCAGGCCCATGAACAATATGATGTGGAGACCAAAGACTTCATTCATGGTGAGGTTGATTGGTTTAACCACCTGTTACATCAAACCCATGATTTCTAACCACTTACACCTTGCGGCCATTACATTTCCACTCAATGTTTGGGTAAGGGGGCATCCACTTTTGAGAGTCCAGGAGAAGTAATTCTTCCCAACCCTCTTAGTGCCTCTGGTAGTGTCGACTTTGGTATCATTATTATTCCCCATGTATAAGAACCTCTAGAGTTTCATATAACTTCAGATCACTCTTGGGATTATCCACTTACTCATCCCTCAATATTAACTCAACAACCCAGTCCCCTAGACATTGTTGTTGTTCAACCACCATGTTTTCTAGGTGAGAATCAATTCATTATCTTTGAAGCCACTCTTTGGTATAGTGACACCATGTATGAGAACCCAAAAATTCAGTCCATTTGATTCATATATGCAGTACCAAACGATATTGGTAATCCACCATTTCCTTTCTATAACTATATATATCCATTCTTCCCATATGAAGACAACCATAAACAAATGGCGAACTACATCATCAAAATGTGTTGGGAGTCCATTACTCTAAATACATCTAGTATGCCCATAGCATACTCAATCTATTCATACAAAATGGGGGGCACACATGCCCCTCCATCTCCTCCTCATCCTTTGGAGGATATTGTGCTAGTTGGGCCGAGAGGATTGAATCCTTTATTCAAACACTTGGAACACAATGGAACTCCACAAACTCCTCCTGCTAGGGGGCATCATTCCCATGTTTGCATGCCATATCAATTCCCTCCATCACATATGATGGGGGCCAGTATCCGATGCTTGGGGGCATGATAGTTCCCCCTTTAGCCACATTCTCACTTGATTAACATAAGCCTCATCCTAGACCCCAATGATCTAGGTATGGTCGATTATCCTTCCATTTCCTTGGATAGTTTGTCCTACCAACCTTTCTGGTATGCGATATACACATCACATGTTATAGATCATTGATACCACATATTCAAACATTATACTCTATGTGATGCCATACTTATGACCCAATCCCCATGTTTGACTAGGTGGGAGGGGATGACCCTAGACCTTCTCTAGTAGTTCATTCCTGTATTCCTTGCTTACCTTGATTCTTCACCAGGAACCATTCTTCCAAGAAGCATTAAGGCCACCTTTAGACAAGTAAGGCCACCTACTTGAAAGTCGCAGATCCTGATTCCAACAGTTGGTTTGTCTGCTATGATCTCTATAAGCTTTAGGGCCTTCTCCTCCTCTCCAAATTCTCCACAACTCACCATGCAAATGAATTTGATTTGGATGCAAAAATCCATTTGAAAGGAAAAACCCTAGTTTTTTCTGTCGCCCTTTGTGACCAAACTGTAGCTCCGTTTGACGAACCGTCAACACCGTTGGAAAGCTCTCACTGAATTCTATAGTGGGCCTCTATTTTTTTTGGTAATCCATTTTTTCCATGAAGTTTCAATTTGCCACATCTCTTTATTTTAGCCACCCGTTCTATGCTACCAATTTACCTTTGCACTGGTGGACTCTCGTGTTGATTTTTGTCATGAGTAATCATCATTTACTCATGTTTTTATGATCCCCACTAGGCCTCCCCCATGTGGCAACATCATCGAGTCACCCTTGTCCAGAGCATCTGAGGTGTATCACCCTTGTACTTATGGAGTCCGTTCCGAGTCCACATTGTGTCTCGTTACATTGTTTCATTCGTGATCATGCCACATTTCTTCCATTTTACTCATATTTGACCTCTAGTCCTTCTACTCCGTATTTTCCGAACCCTCGTTTGACTCATTGACCATCCCCTCCAGATTTGAGTCAGTCACTTCCAGGTCAACCATTTTTATTATTCTCTCACAAGGGAAGTCATCAGTCTGCCATGCATCGTATTTTCTTCCATCATCATCCCTAGTGCCAGTCCATAAGTAACTTTGTTATATTCCCTCATGCCTTTGTTGAGGATTCCTCATTTCCTTAACTCTGGCGGGCTCTCCTTCGTCGACCTCAGCACATTTATTCCAGGAGAGAATTCTAAAGGGTGGTTTACCTTGGTTCCAACTTTCATCTTTGTTCGGTGCCTCAGATCAGGCAAAGGGACTCATTATTTCCCTTTGGCTTGGTTGTTTCTCACGTGCTCGACATCAGCTCCTTATTGCACCATTCAGATTCGTACATGTAACGGTTTGGTGATCCAGACAATTGTCCTAGTGATTCCTTGGTGTGTGTGAGATGTTCCAGGCCTCATGAGGGGGTGGCCCTTCAGGTATCCCCCCACATGCCTAGATGACCACATATGTTGATCCACATCCAGATGCAGTTCCACATATTTGATGAGTTCAGTTTCCGCTGCTTGTAGTGCCCACGACATGCATGCCTCCTTCTGAAGCTCCATTTAGATCTTCAGAGACCTTTCCTATTCAATAGGTATTCTTCAATTGTGATCCCCCCTCCCCATGTCTGTTGGAGGGGCATTGTATCTCATGTACTCATATATTATTGTATTAGTCCTAGCCTATTTTTTTTCTTTCCAGGCGCGTTATGTATATGGGATTTGTTGTATTATTTTCTGTCCCATTGATGCCAGTGTATCATGTATCATGTATCATGCACTTTACAGCTCAGTCCCACATTGCTGGCTCACCATTATTCTTTGTACTCAATTATATCGGTGGGTATGGGTATGCCTCCCACGCCTCATTTGAGATCATGTATTACAACATAAAATGAAACTTCTATCAGTATAGTAGGTCTTTCCCCCTCCATTATTTGTCCATCCTTGACTTGCTTCAGAGCTCTTTCTCTCTCTCTCTGACTCCCCTTTTGGCATCTTGTGGAAGTGTAATCTACAACGTATTTTGGTCATACAATTTTCTCCTAACACTCATACGTGTGGGGGAAATCTGTTATCACCAAAAAATGATCGCCTAGGCATTTGCTAGGTGGATAGAAATACACCATGTGGATTTAATTTTACCATAGTAAAATTACTTCCACTGTGGAAAATAATTTAGTAAACCACTTTTATTAAATTATTTCCTGATTTAAATAAAAAAAACCCCATGAGAATAATTAGATAAATCATTATTTATTTATTTTTCTCTAGGAATTATTAATTAATCATTATTTAATAATTATTCCTTGTCACATTTGACTAAATCCCTTAGGAATATTTAAATAAATCATTATTTATTGAATTCCCTTATTTTTGTATTGGAATAATTATTAATGACTATTTAATAATTATTTTTGATTTCACACCTTTCTTGTTTCTCATGAAATAATTAATAAATCATTTTATTTGTTAATTATTTCTAATAAAGGAATTTAACTATTTTAAATTCCTTTTCCCTCTCCAATAAAAATAATATTGTATTCCAAGTAGTTAGATCTGAATTTGGTCAATAATTTTTTATTATTCTCCATTTTCGAGATTAACTCCATACTTTGCTATATAAAGGAGGGTTTTTCATTCATTCCTCACCATGATCATTATCATCGTCAATATTAGCATCATTTTCTCGAGCTCCCATTTGAGTACTTCACTTTGTTTGGGTTTTTCACACGGTTGAGAGAGAGAATTCTATTTTTGAAGCATTAAGGATATCAAAACACCCATCCCATGGAGGGGGACTTACAGACCAATTTGTAGATCTCCTTCACCAGGTGTTATCAATAAATATTTATTTGTTTAAAATCGTCTTTCCACTGGGTTATTATTATGAATACATCATTTTGCTGCTATTTGTTTTAGATCTTTTTTTCTTTTACTGTAGATTTTCCATTTGTGTTGCTGATCTAGAACAACAACCATCAACTTGATGTTAGGGTCACTTGTGACAGAGTGACTTAAGTGAGGACTTTTGGTACACCTTCTAGGAATTTTCATACTAACATATGAAGTTGTGCAAAATGTGTTTAAATTGTGTTTGTGACTTGAGGAGTTAAAATGAACATTGAAATTCGCAATGGCTACTGACATCAACCATTTTTATCTATACTAGGAGGTGACCCTCAATTAAAATGTATTGCCTAAACTAATTATATTATGTGCAAATATTCGTCTAAAATTAATTGAGAGATATTTCATGCAGAAAGTGACCAGAACAAATCCTTCTTTGTATATGCAACCAAGTGGCTTTAGGGTTACATGTCCCAAGAAGAACGCTCCCAGCGGCAAGAAGAATACTCTCAATACTGAATACTAGTTGAATATTGAGGCAAAGAAGAGCACGATGTTCCTTGTTGAGGAGTGTTAATCTGATTCAATACAAGAAGTGTTTCCCACGTACAAAGATAATTTTTCCTCAAAGATAGATTGTACTGATATCTACTAGAAACATAACAAGAAGGATCTTGTATCTGCATTGGATCTTGTGCATTAACATGACATCATTTATGGTTGAACATCGTCACTTAGAACCTAAACCAAATGCTTGAAGCTTCACCTGAAATGTAGAACTTCTTTGTTGGATTCAAGAAGGAGCCATGCATGCCCATACATGCATGAACTAAGACAATTAGCCAATGATTGGCTTAGTGCATGCTATATAATATTTTAGGTAGTGAGGAGATGAATTGAACCGACGATTAGACTCAACATACATCATCAAAATTTTCTTGGAATTTGTCTATTTAACCTCAACACCATGGAATTTTAAAGCAATATATCAAAAACTAAAAGTAGTAAACTTGTTTAGAATTTATGGGACCCTAATTCATGAGAGCAAAATCTCTACAAAAAATAGTCTATGCTACAGTAAATGCTGTGAATGGATATTTTTTGTTTTAGGACAATAGATTGTGGCATCTTTCTACCTTGCATTGACTTGGACTTTTTGTAAATGAAGGCTCCATTTTCATGATATAATATAAAGTTATATTGATTGATTGAACTCAATAATTTGAACTATGACTCCAACTATAACAATATTACCATGTTAATAAACATAATTTAAAAGGGTGAAAAATAGTGGGTCTTAATTACCTATATGAAGGGAGTTAATACTTCTTAAATATTTATAAACTTGAGAGTTAGTTTACAAAGACTTTAATGTAAGTGATACTTAACCCTATTGTAGATCTTGGTTATGGGATGGTTAAATATCCAACATTTATTGAAGATAAATTATATATTTTTAAGGAAGAAGTGTCATACTTAATAGAGTTCATCATTTTACTTATGAGAATTGAAATTAGTTGAGAACGATAACAATAGTCCTTTCAATTACTCATGATAAGCCTAACTGACATGTCATGAGTGGATCAAATCCCACATCATGTCCTCATCTTTTATATATAAGTCTCCTTGTGTGATGACCGAGTGGTTGACACAATCAGATGTTATCCCCTCCACTTGATTTCAAATCTCATGGGGGACATATTTGGCCCATTATAATAAGGCTCAAGGAGTAGGCTCCCCAACCCTCATGGAGTCCTGACTCTTGCCAAATCATAAATTCATGGTATATATAACTTACAAGCTGTTGCATATATTCTTGATGTTATAATGGTAACCACTAAGTTTGATCTTGGGCCTTTCACCATAGTAAGGAAAAAAATTACTATCAAATAAGATTAAATAATATATTTATCACTCACTCACTCTTAAATTTTATTTATTTATTTATTTTTTCTTTTTATTTTTCTGACCCAAAATTGATTGTAATTTAACAATGGAAAAAAATATTATTAATTGTTATAATTCTAAGTTATCAATTTATTTATTTATTTATTTAAAATTATCTATTACTATTCTTTTTACATACTTAGCTCATAGGGTTTAAGTAGAAATATACAATTTAACTAAGATCACATTTTAAGTTTACAAAAATAATTTAATTAAGATTAAATAATAAATTTATATTTTAAGAAATGAAATATAATTGTTTTAATAAGATAAATTTATTTATATTATTATAATTAAAATTATATATCAATAATAAAATTGATTCCTTAAATAGGTACATTTTTTTTGGAAATTATAATAAAATAAATAATATAAGCAACAAACATAATTATATATAAAATATACACAAAAAATTTAATTATTTATTTTAAAAATTATATTTATATATGAAACTTAAAGTCAATACATAATATTAGTCTAGATTTATCTTAATTTTATATTTATAAAGGACTATCATGGATTGAATTATTGGAGTTTTAAACATTTTTCAAGTTCTCTTTTAGACATTTTACTTATATATTTTAGTTGCTTACCTTTATTTATGAAAATGTTTGATACTAGGACTAACACTACATAAAATTTTAGTCAAAGTTACCTACAAACCTTGTTTTTCCTTTCCTCTTAAGCTTGTTTAAAAACTAACCCATTTTCTAATACACACACATATTTCATTCTTGTGTTTTTTTTGGAAAGAAAAATTGGCTGGCTTTTGTATTAATAAAAAATTGGCTACATATGACTAATATTCAAAAACATAAAAAAAAACCTAGGAACAACAAGCCGTAGGCCACTATACGATGTGAAAAAACAAGAAACAGGGCACTTAAGCTCGATAAAGAACCCTTAGTGAGCACCAGATATATAGCCCAACAATGGACGTCCACTCATTATTATGCAGGTCATCAAACCCCAATAAAAATTGAAAGTAAATAGAGAACAAAGCTCACAAATAAGACCCAAATGGGCACCTTGCCAATGTTAGAAGAGAATTTGATCGATAAGAAAAATAATGCTAGAGGATACTCTGACCAACAATAAAAAAATTGTTAGAAGATACTCCGACTAACAAGAAATGCCTAGAGATGTTAAGAGGAGCCTCTAAACTGGGCATAGGCCGCCCAAGAAGTTCGAAACAATAAGCCCATAGACAGACCAAAAGAAAAAACATGGCAAAATTCCCAGAGGAACTATGGTAGATGCAATGCGAATCATAAAAATATTGCACCAAAAACAAAGGGAACCTATGGTAGCGACGACGAAGGGAGAATATAGCACCAATCGAACCACGGGAGGCAGGCACTAGCGACAAAAAGATAATCTTAGCGTCAACCCCACACAAGCACTAATTGAACGACATCGACACCCAAGGAAACACCTCCAGAGCGAGCACCCATGGAATAATGGTGAAAATATAATAGAGAGGGAACCCAAGGCAACGACAATGAAGGGTGAAGGCAGGACCAATCGAACCACGAGCGAAAAGTGCCAACGACAACAAGAGAACCCTGGCATCAACCCCATGCAAGCACTAATCGAATTAGACTAACACCTAAGAAACACCTCCAGAACAAGAACCCATGGAAATAGCAACGACAAAATAACATAGAGCCATAGAAACCTAGACGCAAGTGAAGGAAAGGAATGAATTAGGGGTGGAGGTGGCTAGGGTTCAACTGCCTCACCCCTGCTCCTCATACTTAAATTGTTATTTTCAATCATATTTCATCCTTGTTTTTTTGTGTAAATCAGTTGATATATTAGATCACAAAAAATACATATGGTTACAAAAGGGGTCTGCCAGTGCTAGAGAGAATAGAGAAAGGTAGGCCAGACAAAACAAAAGACTGCTTACAAAGGCCTTATGGATCAATAAACATGTTGCGCTTAAACTGAACTACCATAACAGAAGCTTGGTTAAACATGGATTGAACCTGATAACGGCCAACCACACAGGGCTTCCAGACAAAACTAAAGCCAAAACTAACAGAGAAGGCCTCTGAGTGGCTTGCTATATAGTATGAAAAATAAACAAAATAAATGAAAAACTAAATAGACAACAGAAATGAAATATTAAATAGCAGAGGGCAGATTGTAACTCGCTGTGGACAACTACCTCTTTGAAGATCTACTGGTCAATTTTTGCATGTTCATGAACAACAACAACACTAGGACCAGCTCCATCATCTTCCTTGGGTGCACTGCGTTATTTGTGGCGTTTAATGGTGGTGGTTTTGGAGTCGTCCTCAGGGATATCAATAGCAACATCAAGCCCCTGGCGAATAGAAAGCTTGAATGGTTGAATGAAAGCTCCCAAGCTCTAAGCTTACATTCGTAGTTCCTCCATGAGGGAGTTCATGGTGATCTCCATCTTATCCAGCCTCGCAAAATTCTTGGCCGAGGCAATAAAATTCACTTGGTAGGCCTCCTTCAGAGCTGCCCCTTGCAAGCTCAGGGCTTTAGCTAGCATTGTCTTAATTCACCAGACCTCACTTTGTGTTCAGAGGAATTGGGTGGCCCTGGTAGTTGGGGTGCTCGGGTCAGAGAGCCAGTCAGTTTCCTCACTGATAGTTTTGATGTCCATCCCTTCCTGGGCTTTGTTTACCTCGGCTTCGATTTCTTCAATAGACTGTTTGCCTTTCGTGGAGACAGAGGCCTCGTATATCTCTCGGGCTCTTTTCAACTCCCTGGAATCTCTAGCGCTTCGACTGTTTCTATCTGCCATAACACTATTGCAGGTGCTGACAATTGATAATCGGGCTTCTAAACACCACAGAGTATGCACAAGGCTGAACTCTAAGAAATAACTAAGGCAGGTGAAAGCAATACCGGTGGTCTGTGTATTAATAGTTGCGGGCACAATGTGAGGGTCTGCGATCCTTACCGAAGCCTCCGTTTTTTCCTTGTACCTGAAATCTGCGTCCCCAATAGGTGACTGACTGTCTTCTCATTATTATAGTCGATTATACTTAGACTACCACGCTGGTTACTGAGGAACCAAGGCCACGTGTACTCTGATTCGTAATATGTGAACTGAACTCTATCTCTGTGGTTGATCTCCCACCTTTCCCGAAGTGAACCATAAGACTCCCACCCATGGTGCCATTTCCAGGCATGATGAATTAGGGAGTGATCATTTATAGCTGGCCGCATAAATCATTGATGAGCGATCCCATGTATGCCATTCCTTTCTCCAGACACACCTGTGAGGTTGTGCTTGTAGATTTGTAAGCATTTGTTCCAAATATTTTCACACGCGACGTTCTGCCAATAGGTGTCCATGCTATCATTTGGATGGTCGACTGTGTGCTTTGCAAGGCTATCCACCAAAGCATTTGAATTTCACTTGATTGCCTGCAAAACCACCTCATCTAGAACGAAGAGATGTTTAGCTATGAGCTTGGTTACCATGTCTAGTCGCCAGTTCTTTGTTACCTTCTCGGCCTGCGAACCAGTTTGTAATTTCCTCGCTGCATTGATAGCTAGGAGCAAGTCTCCTTCCACTATTGTTTCCCTTTTCCCTAAGTGGATTAGGATTAGTAAACCTTGATCCAGAGCCTCAAATTTGGCTTCTTTATTGGTTGCTTCCCCCAGAGAATTATTGAAGATGTGGAGAATTTCATCATTGTTGTTGCGTATTACCCCTCCAAGGCCAGCTGGGCCAGGGTTGCCCCGAGAGGCCCCATCAAAATTTAACTTGTGAAATCCCGGTAGAGGAGGTTGCCAGGAGATTGGAGAGGAACCGGGTTGAGGTCCTTGCACCAGAGAAATGGGATCAGTTGCAGCAATTATCTCGAAAATCTTCATAATTCGCCTATCATTTGCAGATGGCTTGATCTCCTGTTCTGCTTTACACCTAGTAAGGGTTGTCTCACACATATTTTTTATGATATTAGTTTTAATCATATCTAGCTGCCTCGAATCATTTTGAAAAATTATTCTGTTTCTTTCTTTCCAAATAGACCAGACGATAAAACCTGGACTTAGCTTCCATATGATGTTTACAGAGTCATGGTTCTCCAATTGGCCATGCTATCTTGTATAGAGTCTCTAATTCTATCTATTTGATTAAATATTTCCTCCACCCAAACCCAAAGTTTATTTGTCCATTCACAAATGTTGAGGAGATGATTCATCGATTCCTCTTCTTTTTCACAAAGGGGGCATCTAGAAGGATCGATAAAACCTTTTTTGCACAGGTTCTCCCAAGTGAGGATCCTATGATTCATTAAGAGCCATAAGAAGGTTTTTATCTTCGGCAAGATGGTTGTGTATGTGTCCCATACATTGTTGTGCCAATTCACTTTCTCTTCCTGATCCCTATTTTCTAAATAAGGTCTGGCTTCCTTTAGGTTGAACGAGCCACCATCAAGTTTGCCCCATCTCAATTGATCCTCATCTTGAGAGTATCAAATCTTCCTTTTATCCAGACCAGAGTGCAAGGATAAGAGAATGTTATCCATTCCATCTGCCTGTGGGGTAGTGTTTGTGTCCCAATGTCTCTAGTGCTGGTCCACAATATTGGTCCTCTAGTACTGGTTCACCGTTAGTTTACCTTCTGCCTGGTACTTGTGCTGCAAGGGAAGAAAGTTAGGACTTTCAATCTTGGGCAGTTGCTTCCAAGCATCTTCCCAAAAGAGAGCTGTGTTACCATTACGTATTTCCCAAAAACAATGCTGCTGGATGATGTTTCGATTGGCCTTAGGCATGTTCCAAATGGGGGATCCTGCTGGTGGGTCAGTCATTCAAATGAGATCCTGAGGGCTCCAATTATCAGCATACCTGGCTTTCCATAGCCTGGCCCAGGGTGTTTGTTGTTCTTTAACCCACCTCCACCAAAGTTTTACCCCACAGGCCTTGTTTACTGTGTCTGGGTCTTGAAGTCCCAAACCACTTAGGGTTTTGGGTTTACAGAGTTTTTCCCAAGACACTAGAGCCCATTTTTGTTTACCCGAATTTCCAGTCGATAGGAAAGTTCTTTGAATGTTTCTAATCTTCTGGAGAAATCCTTTGGGGGCCGGGAGGATGGAGAGCATATACTGAGGGATGGCTTGTAGGACAGCCTTAGTTAGGACAAGCATGCCAGCAAAGTTAATGGCCCTATTAGTCCAGTGTTTACTTTGATCCTTGAGGTTAGAAAGTAGTTTTTCCCAGTGGATATTTTGCCAGGGTTTATTAGTCAAAGGGATTCCTAGATATTTAGAGGGAAGGTTTTGCCTTCTGAACCCAAGGATAGTAGTGAGATTTTTTTGGATCGCTAAGTGAGTGTGGAAAAAGAAAATGGAGGATTTGTCCAGATTAAGGTCCATGCCTATAGATTTACTGAAGAGATTAAGAATAGCTTTGAATCCTTGTGCTTCTCGAATCGTAGGGGTACCATGGAGCATGGTGTCATCCACAAACTGTTGATGAGTAGTGGCTGGGCAGGGTGGCAGGGGTTGGAGGCCCTTTATAAGATTTTTCTCCTTTGCAGTTTTAATGATGCAACTCGAGCCTTCCATCAAAATGACAAAAAGAAAAGGGGAAATGGGATCCCCTTGGCGAATACCTCTAGAGGGGGCAAAGTGGAAGGTGGGAGCTCCATAGACTAGGATAGAAAATCTAGGGGATTTGACTAGGGCTAAAATCCAATTGATCCAGCATTGAGCAAATCCGAAAGCTTCCAGAATGGCTTCCAGATACCTCCAATTGACCTTATCATAGGCTTTTGAGAGGTCCAACTGGATGATCATACCTGCCTTTTTCCGGGATTGAAGAGTGTGAACCATTTCCTGATCTAGCAGGATATTATCCATGATCTGTTTGCCCTCCACGTAGCCATATTTCTCCTCTGAGATTATCCCAGGAAGAATTGGCTTTAGTCTATTGGCCATTACTTTGGAGATAATATTATAAAGAACATTGCATAAAGAGATTGGACAAAATTTTGAAGGAGTGCTTGTGGCCTCCTCTTTGGGAAAAAGGGCGATGAAGGTAGAGTTAAGGGATTTGAGGATGGATGATGATTTTTTAGAGTCTTCCACCACCTCCCACACTTCCATATGCACAATTTCCTAGCATGATTTATAAAAATCAATGGTGAAACCATTCGACCCTAGTGCTTTTCCACTAGGCATTTCTTTCACTGCTTCTTCCACCTCCTCCATTGTAGCAGGGAGGTCTAAAGATTTATTCTGGTCTTTGGTTATTAACCTTGGAATGGAGGCCATGACTTCCCTTATAGCCTCTTCCCTATCTGTATCTGGTTCCGTTGCAATGTGGCTAAAGTGATTAGTGAGGAGGGAGGAGATATCCTGATGAGATTGGAGGGGGGTGCCATGTTCATCCTTCATTTGGGTTATTTTATTAGCACACCTGTAATCTATAGCTGACCGATGGAAAAACTTGGTGTTTTTCCCCTTCTTTGAGCCATTGAATGCAAAACTTTTGTCACTAGATTATTTCCTCCTGCTAGCATCTTTCATTCCACTTCTGCATGAGGAATTGCTCTGTGTTAATGGCATCCTGGGTGATGTCTCCTTGGAGCCAGTTTGTGTGGATTAGTTTCAGCTGTTCCTCCAGGGCCTGTTTTTGTTTGAAGATGTTTCCAAATATCGCTTGGTTCCAGGATTTGAGTCATGCTTTGAGGTGCTTTAGTCTAGCTTGGAACCTGTAAATTTTGGTTCCTTTGGTGTCCATCAACTTGTGCCACCATTCTTTGATGTTGGAAGTGAATTCCGGGTGACTTAACCAAAATTTCTCAAACCTAAAAGGTCTATTTTTCGGAGTTCTGAGGATGGCTGCGTCCATGGTAATGGGTCAGTGATCAGAGCCTCCACAGGGAATGATGTTCGATTCTACAATTACCTCCTCAAGGAGGGTGGCTTCTGTTATGAGAAAGCGAACAAGTTTGGAGGCAATCTGCCTGTCTCCACCTCTTTTGTTATTCCAAGTGAATAAGCTATTTTTGGGAGGATATCCACAAGATTTGCTTTTCTGATGAAGCTGTTGAATGCCTCTGCATCTCGATTTAGCATTCTTATTCCTCCTTTATTTTTTGTTAGCAAGGTTATCATGTTAAAGTCTCCTCCATAGATGGCTTTAGCCGTGGGATATTTGTGCTGCAATTTGGAGAGGTGATCTAGCATTATCAGTTTGTCCTCTAGTCTTTGGGGGTTGTAAATATTAGCACATAGGTATGTATTGGAATCCCTTATGATTTGCATTTCCAGGGAGATGAATGCTCTGGAAGCCTCTGCATTTATAAGATGGAGGACGTGGGGGTTCCAGAGCATGGCTAGGCCTCCCTCCATTCCTTTCCCTTCCACTTCCATGTATTCCATGCTTTTCCCTAAATTTCTGCTTATCCCTTTCATTTTCTGGCTAGAGCATTTGGTTTCTTGCAAAAAAATCATGTCAGGATTTTCATTTTTGACTTTTTTTCTTAGAAGTCTCTGTTTCCTTTGACTGTTTAGCTCTCTAGCATTCCATGAAAGAATCTTCATAATTAACAGGGTTTTTAAGAGGGAAGCGTGAAAGCCGCAAGGGCTTTCATTTTACCTAAGTTGAGGAGCATCTGACCTAGCTCTTGAAGTGCCTCATTGTTTGTTCATCGGCCTCTCTTCTTCCTGTGTTTAGCATTGGTGTTTGATTGATGTAATCCTATGGCTTTAACTCCTAGATCCTTTGATGCACCAAAACCTCTTTTTTGCATATTTTGTTCTGCATCTTACCTTGCTAGGAATAAGGAATTCACTCTGTCTACTTCCTCCTCTGGGATATGTTCCATTCCTTTTTGTTTCCATTGCTCTACCATGGTGATGAGATCCATACCATCCCTTTATAGAATATCACTAAGTCCCATATCCTCTATCCCTATTTCACTGACTAACATTTCCGCATATCCTTCTAAGTCCTTAGTCTACTCCTGAAACTGTAAGGTCTCGAATGTTTGGTTTGGATTAGGATTTTGTGCTTTCTATGCTTGATCTTCCTGGATTTCTTGTGTTAGGTCTGGTCCTTGGGGGGCTTCGGCTGCTTTAGTGTCGGACCTAAGAACTTTAAAGGCGTTGACTGTGCTTTTGATGGAAGTGCTGGTTTTGGGTTGGTATTTCCTATTGACTCAATGTCTTCCATTTGGACGGGTGAAACCTTCTTGATGCTTGCCCGTGTTTTCTTTGGATTTCTCAATTGGCTTGTTCATTGGGCATTCCCTAATCAGGTGACCATGTTCGTGGCACTTCCGGCACCGAAATGGTATTTGTTCATAATCTATGGCTTGAAAGAAGACTTCATCTCTAAATTCTAACCATAGAACTTCATGAAGGGCACCTGAGACATCCATTTCAACACATATTATAGCACAATATGTGTACCTTTTTTGCAGGGTAGCTTCCAAGGCTTTGATGAAGGTTCCCAGTTTCTTGCCTATTTGTTCTAGTGCTGTAGGTCTCCAGTAATCATTAGGGAGAGAGAATAGGCATATCCAAACAGGTACATGCTTGAAGGTCTCTTGTTCTGGTGCAAATTTGGGTTTTCATGGTCTCATATATAGACCTGCTGAGGCATAAAAGTATGGTCCACCATCAAAAATGCGGTCCCTGTCTTCCAGGTTCGCAAAGACTATAGTAAAGAAACCTTTTGCACCCAAGTGTAGTCTGACATCCCCTTTTGGCTTCCACTGTTGTTTGATCCATAAGTAGAGGGCTATTTCCGTAGGCTAGAAGCCCATGAACTTACAAATCACCGCATGTATTGACATATGGTCTCTGTAAGCTTGCATTTCATGGTCGGTGATAACAACCCGCAGATTTTCTATCGTTTTGGGCTTGCAGTGCCCCAGGTTCTCCTGTTTTTTGGTCTTAGGGTCCGATCTCTCCAGATCTGTGTCGTACTGGAGTAGGGCTTCAGTATCCATCATCTTTTTGTTTCTTTCTTCTACTTCTTGTTGTAGCTGCTCGAGATTGGGATTCCCGTTATTTTTTCCTTCTAGAATCCTTATATCATTGATTCGTTTTTCACTTTAGGTTTCCTTGGTTTTCCCACCCACCTTTTTCTTCTTGCTTAGCTCATCCTTTCCTGCATTCTTAGAGCCAGATATTTGCACCCCTTCCAGTGGGGCCTTTCCTTTATCCATCATTGCTTGCTTGTATGAGGGGGCCCCATTAGACCCCGCTCTCCTCATCTGTTGGGCTAAGGCTAGCCCGCGCCTTCAGAGCTCTATGAATAGGGCACTGCCCTTCGCTAGAGTTCATGGCAGAAGTCTAAATGCCAAGCTGAACCCTACTTCAGGTTACTCAGAGTTGCGCCGCCATGATCATCTCTACCATCACACTATACTTACTTAGTATTGTTGCTCATTCATTCTAATGACATCTAATCCTTTACCACGAATTTATATTTCATCCTTGTTACTCATAGGTATGTGGAAGACAAATGACATGTGAACCATTTTTTAAGATAATATATTGACATGATTACTCATTATTTCAAATTTGTAAAATTCAATTAATTTTAGTTTTATTTCATTGAGACATAGTTCCATGTGATCATGTGTTGACATCTTGGGTGGCCACATCAACTTCTAATAAATTGTTATGCTTTTTTGTTGTTGTCATAGTTCAACTTTTTCTTTTGTTATTTAAAAGAATTAATGCAAAGAGAAATATTTCACATGCTCTTTGGAGTTTTACCCTTTATGTTATTTTCCTTTTGAGTGGGGAGTATATTTAATCTCCATTCTAACTCCATCATTTTTCCTCTTGCATTAATCTCAATAGTATTTACTTATTATATAAGGAGAAAGTAACACTTTTTCTTAAGCCTTTCCTTGATTGTTAACACCTCTCCCCATGCTAAAAATATCCCATACACTCTTGTCTTAAAGTATAATGTTTGTATCCTCATTTTTAACATGCCTAATAGATTTTACATTATTAATTTTCTTTTTTCCTAACTATGCTCAGCCTAGGCTAGGGCTAGCCCTAATGTTGATAAACGAACAATTTTCACACTTGTAGGATGTTGTCACTAGAATTGTGTGAAGGTTTGTTCAACTTAGATGCCTCGCGGGACAATTTATCCCCCATAGTGGCTCCCACCCTCAACCCCTCCCCATGAGATTTGAACTAGTGAGCTAATGAGGACTAAAACCCACACAAACCTTTGACAAGGAAGGCTTGGTTCTTATGAACATGGTATTGTATACAATTGAGATCTTGAACTAGGTGTTGATATGGAATACAAACATGTTATTTCCTTCATTTCGATGAAGTAATCATTATATGTAAAAGAACCTTATTCTAAGTATTTACTATCATAATGGAGAGAGCTATAGAGACATTCTTGCAATTGTATTGAATAGATCTAAGCTTAGCCTCAAGCTTCAAGGGAATACAATTAACATTGTGTTTGATTAGTTTGAAGAATCTCTTCATTCACACAAAACACCCACAAATTTGGATCAAACATATACCTATTCACAAGATTTGCTTCTTCCTAAAATTCTTATGTAACTAATTCTTTATCAAGGACGACAAATTCACCAGGATGTCACAATGTGAAGTTACAATCAAACTTTGTAAATAATAATGATGCATTTTCGCTTCATAGTAACTGAAGAACTCATGTTTATTACTCTAATTCCATCTTCACTCATTTAAATTTGGCCATGGTAAATAACACATAATTTTCATGACCTTGAGAACATTCTAAACACACTTTTACAAAAGCAAACCATTATTCAAAACCCCAATGGTAATTTGAGAATGTTCTCTTTCATCTAATATTAAGATTTAATAGTAAAGAATTTAGTTGGAAGTAGCCATGATCTTTACAACAATGTTAATATAATATAGCGAAACCCTCATATTAATAGTAGATATTCTAGTTGGCATTAGCCAAGATCTTCGCAATAACATTAAGATAATATAGTGAAACCCTCTTAAATTTAAAGGAAAAGTGTGGTCCGAACAGGATCTAAGTCTCCCCTAGTGCGAACAGTAAGTTTGAAAGTAGCTAAAGTAAGTCTAGTCCTTGGAAGGAAAACTAATTACGAAGGCTGCCACTACGATCTTTACTTCCTTTACTTCTGGTTTCGGTGAACGAATGGTCATTGAATTCTCCTCTTTTCGGACGAGACTTAATAATAAGAAACCTGCCAATAACAATTACTTAACTTAGTCCTAGGTCTTTTATAAGGATAAAAGAATTGCTTGCCCTATCCACTCACAAAGTGAAGCATTTATTTTCAATTGGAATTATCCCAGGTGGTTGGAAGGAAGGAATGGAATCCTCCTCACCCATGTTCAAATCCCACAAGTGACATAAGGAACCTTGAAATTATTGATAGTATACTTATATTCCTCACATGGAATATACAAAATTGTATATGTAAAAAAAAGAAAAAAAAGTGAAGCATTGATTCTCTTGACTCATACATATTTTAGTGATAGTCACCCCTAGTCAAGAATGGTGCTTATACCTGTTGGTAGAGAGTTTTATCATGTAGACCCAGGGTTCGACTACTAGTTTCCATCTAAATACTTCGTCGTAGTCTAACAAAACTTTGACATTTTCATTGCTCCGCGAAGGAGAAAAGTCTCACCCGAGGTGTGCCAAGACTTCTTAAATGTGAGAGGCGAGTTTAGACAATATCATGATTAAGATTATTACATGTATTATTTATCAGTTTTTTAAATGCACTAGAAGTCCGAAATAACCTTGCACACTATATACAAATATATAGTAGATTATCTAATAAAGCATTTCAAATTTTTTAAACACGGGGATACATAACCCTACAACATTCAGTCACAGAACATATATTGCCCTGTAACACTCTCATTATATTATATCAAGGACCAAGCCATCACAATGTAGATTTGTGAAAACTATGCAAGATCCGTTTAGGATTATGTCAAAATGGAACAAAATAAGTTTGGATTACACTCATAATACATGCAAAAAGATTCAAATCTCATTCTTGCAATATACCGACATAACTCTCCTTATTATCTCTCTTCAGCTCAATCCATGTGACTTTTATAGGTTTTCTCCACTATTTTGATCCCGCTTGCTTAATCTGGTCCAACTTGATCCCTTTGACAAAATTTAGTTATTTTGGTCCACTTCTGTTTTGATTACTTTAAAATTGGCACCTAGACCCTTCTTTCGTGGATTTGGCAAGTCCTAAGATAACTGCTTTCTTTATTTGCTTTCCGCTTTATCCTTTGTGGTCCCACTTTCTAGCATGTTTTCCCATTCACTTTTCCCGCTTTCACTAATCATCTCTGTAGCTCCTTTCAGTCAAAAATTGATCAAAATTGTAAAAAAAACGAGGACCCAACATGCCCCGACCATAGTCTATTGACTTTCCCTCGAGTCAATCCTTTGTTTGCATGCTTGGTCCTTCCTGTAGTTGTGCAACTACTGTTAACACTCTTTCTCCTTGTTCTACTGCTTCACCTTCAAACGAAGGACCAAACTCCAGTATTGTCTATAAGGTATCAACTTTTAAAATGTGGTAGTCATCCATTGCATATTTCCATGAGACAAGTAAAGTAATAGCCTGCTCATTAAATTGAGTTGTAGTCTCAGTAGTTGGGTGTTCAGGCAGCAAGGTAAGGTTTTCTATTGGGTGTCTACATCATGATTTGGTTTACAAATATTCATAAATTTAGCTTTGGCAACATGTTTAACGTCACGAAGAACAATCTTGACTCTACATAATTCCTCCTATAGCACATGAATTTTCTTCTCAATATCTTCGACCTGAGTAAAGAGCTATTGTTGATGCAGCAAGTCATCAATCACAAGAGATTTCTCTATTAGATGCTTTTTTTGTTCATGCAACAGGTAAAGAGGCAACTTATTGTGCTTAGCAAGTAAACCAAACCAATCCTAAATTTGGCGGAAAATCTCCTAGGAACTCTGCGTAATTGCTAAAGCATAGTTTTGGAAATGAATTCCCACTTGATAGTCTGAGTAATTTTCTGCTAGAACTGTGTTGTGGGGTTTGGAAGAGATTTATTAATGTTGGCAACAATACTACACAATTATCTATTTGTTGCTGTTATCTCAGTACAGGTAGTTTCGAGGAATGCAATACACTCTGCAGGTTGACATAAGGAGAAATCCTCTGGGACATTAGGAACAAATTCTACAACAACCGGCCACATATGTTGGAGATTGGAGCTAATACCCTCAACTTGCTTCTCCAGTTGTTCTTTTTCTCCACGGAACTTGTCCCATTCCTCATTGACACTAAGGAGCTCTTGTTGTTGCTGTTCATGCAAAATATCAAGCTCATTATACCATGAATCAACAAGAAATAAATGATCTAATAATTGAGTCAATCAAGCTTTGATAAATTGGCATAACTACTATGAGGACCAGGTCTAAAGATCAAATGTAGACAAATTTTCGACCAGAGGAAACTTAAACTGCAAGGGTTGGCCATTTGTGATAAATTTCTCAGATTGCCCTTGAGGTGAGGTCTTTGGTTCCTGAGTCTTCTCCTGTTGAGAGTGTTCTTGAATTTTGGCAATGACGTGATATGGAAAAAGAGGAACTATATCAAGAGTTTGGGCATATACACTACAGGGAAAATACCTTCTAGTAGACGTTTTTGCGGAAGCCCCTTTAAAGATTTCCCAAAAATCCATTTGTACGGAGGTGGGAGGCCAGATGTTTCTTTAACAATGTGTCTAAAGTATTCAAGCACACCGATGCTTTATTATCAATACACACAATAGGGATGCATATGACATGGTGGACCATAAAATTTTATTTTTTGAAAAATAAAAAACCACAGTTCTTTAAATACCAAAACGCACCAATGCTTTAAAATTTGCTAGCACTTGAATCCTTCATATAGTAAAACGTACTGGTGCTATTATACAATGACGTCCTGGTGCGTTAAACGTATAACAGTGCCCTAGGGCATCTTATAAGCCGTACTGATAGACGATTTCTAATTTAAAAAAAAGACTGGTACTATTGTGAAACCACAACACTGGTGCGTGTCGATAAAGTACTGCGATAATTTAAAAAAAAACATGGTGCTTTTGGATATAACCCACCTTGGTACGCTTCGCAAAACGCACTGGAGGAGGGTTAAATAAAAAAGAACTCTCGACCATAACTTTTATTTTTACCATATTCAGTGGGGGAGAGCTCTAAAACATGGTGCCACTCTTTAACAAGCATTTAAGTAAAATACCCCCAACGTCTTTCCAATACAAAACATTATCTATAATGCAAAATTTAACTTCTTTTAACTTCAAAAATCTTGCCTTTGTTTTTGTGAAACCAGGAGGAGCATTTAAATTAAATAAAACATAAATCAAGTCTGCATACCAGGGTGAGTTCAAAAATGCCTTATCAATATGTGGAGTCGCCTGTTCCTCTTGATTATCTAATGAATCAATCAAGTTAATGTCTAATGCATGGAAATTTGACTCAACCATAGATTTGGCTAGCCCCTGACCTTTGGTTAACTTGGTAGGCTTGATTTCTAAGTCATACTCAAGAATGACAACAATCCATTTGCCTCATTTTCCATCAGGTCCATTCTGTGTCAAAATGTCTTTAACCACTGAATTAGGTACATAAGCAATAATATGGGAATGCAAAATATATATATTCTAAAAAATTTTATTTCTTTAACCAATACAAAGGCTTGATTTTCCATAATGTTGTATTTAAAAGATGCATCTCTTAAAGCTTTACTAAATAATGTAATAGGTTGTTCAAAACCTTCATTGTTTTTCTTTAGTAAGACTGCTACAATGGTGTGTTCAAAAGCAAAAGAGAAGATTATGAAATATTTTGTAAAATCTGGGCTAATCAACATTGGGGATTTTGTCAACGCCTCTTTAACTAGGTCAAAGGATTGTCTAGCCTCAATATTCCACTTGATTTCTGAATCCTTTTTAAGCATGTTTGTTATGTTTCTAAGAAGTTCTACCAAGTTAGGAATGTATCTCCTTAGGAAATTTATTTTTCCAATAAAAGATTGAAGCTCTTTGATATTTCTTGGATGACTGATTTTTAATATTGCTTCAATTCTATTGGGAGCAATCCTAATTCCATCCTTGGAAATAATGTGACCAAGAAGTTTTCCTTCCTCAAGACCAAACAATGTCTTCTTAGGATTTAGTGAGATGCCAAACCTTCTACATTTTTCAAACACTCTTCTCAGATGTGATAAATGTTCCTCATCAGTTTTAGAATAGACAGTAATGTCATCAAGATAAATCACAATAAAATGGCCAATTTCATCAAGAAAGGCAATATCCATTTCTCTTTGGAAAGTGGCTCCAACATTCATTAACCCAAAGGGCATTTTCACATACATGAAAGTTCCCCATGGTGTAGTGAAGGAAGTTTTATTTTGATCATCAGGATGCACTAAGACTTGGTTATAACCTGAGAAACCATCTAATAAGGAAATTCTACTAGACCCTACTACCTTTTGCAATATATGATCCATTTTAGGTAAGGGGTAGTTGTCTTTAAGATATACCTTATTAAGATTTTTGAAATCAATACACAATTTGATTTCTCCAGTTTTCTTTCTAGTAGGTACAATGTTAGGCACCCATTTAGAGTATCTAAGAGGAAGTATAATTTAAGCATCATACATCCTTTTCACTTCTTTCTCAACCAAGGGCATTAGGACAGGTTTTATCCTATGTAGTTTTTGTTTGAATGGCTTTTGATCTTCCTTGATTGGGATTTTGTGTTGTATGATACTAGTGTCATATGCTTTTAGATCCTCATAAATCCATGCAAAGACATCTATGAACTCTTTGAAAAGAGCTATTATCGTTGTTTTGTGACAATAGGAAGTGATTTCGAGAGTTTTATCATTTTGGGATTATGCTCACTACCTATATTGCATTCTTCTATGTTTGCCCCCGTGGGTTCCATTTTCGGCATTTTTGCTACATCATTAAAATCAAAATATTTTTCTAACGGAACTAGCCCCCTAGGCAAAACATTATCCTTAAGATGAAGTACTTCAAATTCCTCTCTCTGGATCTATTTCATGCAATTCTAATTTATGTACATCTTTACTGACTGAAATATTTACATCAGAATCATCAAACTGTTTATCTACACTAACATATTCAAGAATCTGATTTTCGACTTTACACTCTAAATCTATGCTACTGTCTTCATACTCATCCTTGGATTGCAAAAAAATTTCAATTTGTTTGTCACTTCCAAATACCTGCCAATACCTCATATTATCGGGTACAACTGGACAATGTTTAACTTCCACTGTATACTGTCGGTTGGAGTGAGGCATTTTGCATGTGCTAGCTGAAAAATCTAAACCATTAGCCACGACATTTTTATTTCTGGGAATGACAGCAAGATCATATTCTACAAAAGTTCCTAGAAAGTCAAGCACAACATTTCTGTAGGCTCTCAACCTAGGATGTTTTACAGCATATTTGATCTGTTTTAGAATTAATGTAGAATCCCCTTGAACTACAATTCTTTTAGCACCTAGCCTTTTCAATAATTGCAATCCTAAAAGAAGGGCCTCATATTCTGCTATATTATTGGTGCAATGAAAGTTGAGTTTATAGGAATGACCTTCTACATGATTGTTCCCTGAATTGGACACCCAAACACCTGCCCCTGCACCTTCTTTGCTACAAGAGCCATCAAAGCTCATGTTCCAAAAAGGCTTAGTTTCAATGTTTTGTTGCACAATTTGTGTTTGAATTTCATGTTTTTCATCAATGTCATTTTCTGCTTTAGTATCCCGTGCATCAATGTCTCCATCATTATAAAGAATGAAAGAGTCCAGGTCAGAATGAACAGAGTAAAGACGATAGTTATGTGATTTCTCTTGACGACTGACCATATACTTCATTAAAGTTTCCCTATACAGTCTTCTCTGTTGACCAAACACTGGTATGGTGGCATAAGTCATGTCCATTTGTAGGTTTCCTTGTAATTTTGTTCCCCATGAGTGTGAAAACAACATGCCATACTTAGGGGGAATGCCTACAACCACTATATCCATCACTAGATTTTTAGCAGGGATTTGGGCTGAAGTAACACATAGGTCTTTGATAAGACCTAGTTATCTAACTTTGCTAGAATCAAAGGAATAAAAATCTTTGTATCGTCTAGTGATGTCAAGTCCTAGTTTTTCCATGATAGCTTTGGGAATTAAATTATGGGATGCACCTGAACCTAGCATAGCATTATGAATAATTTTATCATGAATATTCAAACTGACATAAAATGGAGGGACTCCTCCTTCTTGTGGTTTGCCTTCAACTTCTAGCCCAAATAAGAGTTCAGGCTGATCATCATTTAGGTTTACATCATCAGTATTTTCCCCAATGTTTAATGCTTTCATGACCTGAGTTCTGTATGTATTTTTGTTCATTAATCTAGTTAAGGGGATATAATTTTTCAGCTTGGCAAGTTCATTTTCTATACTGAATGGTGTTTGATTCTTAAGCAAATTTGAAAAATCAGACTTATCAACAACTATTTTTGTGGCCAGTTCTGTATGTTGACTGGTAGAAGGGAGATTACTTTGAGGATTTCTGGAATGAGTATCAATGGTCTTTTTCATAGTAGCTTCTGCTGGCTTCTTTCCAAGATTTTCAGTGTTTTTCTTAGGAATATTTTCTGCTGTTTTCTTGGAATTAGAATCAGAGACCTTTTTAACAGGATTTTAAGGATTCTTTTTATTTGCAGTATCTTGATTTTTCTTACTTCTAAGGTTATTTCCTATGGACTTCCATTATGGAATTTTCAAATCCGTGTTTGTATTCGTCTGACTCTTCAGAATCCATTTCAGTCTGGGCTATAAGAAAAAGTTCTTGATCCTCTTGAGTGAGGAAAACTGTTTCATCATCACTTATCCCTAACCAATTTATTTGATTATCATCCAAATCTTCCACAATATTCCCCTCATCATTTGTGTAATTTTCCTGAAAAGGAGCCCGAACTTGCTAGTTTGGTCCCGTTTGTTCTTTTTTTTTTTTGTTATCTCTTTTTTTTTTTTTATAATTTGGGGAACATTCCTTCTAAATTTTTGGTTTCTAGTTTGTGGGACATTTTGGTTTTCTCTTGCTTGAGTTTGGTCATTAATTTTCATTCTTTGCATCATTTGATTTACCACCCTGAATAAGTTATCAATCTTATGGTCAGAAACATAAATAGAAGGTTCTTCTTTTATGGTTACTCTGCATTCATACTTCAGTTTGGCTTTTTTGGACAGGATGTTGGCTTAAACTTTAATTGCATTTTCTTGCATTTCTTCCAAGGTTTCCGTGTCTCTCTCTCTAAGTTGATTTTCCATATCTACATCGAACCATCTGGAAAATAAATTAGAGCTAGGCCAAGGGAGGGCTTGATGTCTTGTGGAATAGTGCTGTAAACAATGTTGAATCTTTCACAATATTCTTCCACTATTTCATTGGGTTTTCTTTTTAACCTTTTATATTCATTTAGGAGTTGGAGTGTATTCTTCTTGATCTCCCATCTAGCTAAAAAAGTTTGATGAAAAGAATCAAGGTTGGCTATACTTCTTGCAGGTAAACCCCTAAACCGTTTCTTGACATCACTCCTAGGCTTTGGGCAAACAATCTCATTTTAACATCAACTTCATCCACCTCTTGGAGGTCAAACACATCATTCATCCTGTCCACATGCTGTTGGGTAGTATTAACACTCGTATTATCAAAGGTCACAATTTTGGATGGATAATCTACAGGAATAGAATTTAGCTGGCTTGGTAACACCAAGGGTGCATAACTTCTTGCCATAACTATCCTGGTAGATTGACTTAAGGACGGACCCAATGGAGGTGCAGTTTTGATAACTATAGGGATAATAGGTATACTAGTTTGAGAGGTCACATGTAGGGAAGTTGAAACTATGGAATGAGTAGGTCTGGGAGGCTGTAGATGTACAAACTAAGAAGACTGACCAGAAAAAAAGGCTGATGCAAGAGTTGAAGCAGAGAATTGAACAGACTGTTGAATAAAATCTTCTTTAAGGGATTGGTCCAACATTGAAACTAGACCTTGTAGTTTGTCAAATTGCTCTAAATATTCAAGATCAAGATCTATTTCTAGGGCTTGGGTTTGGGGTATATATGGTTGTAGTATGGCTTTATCTGTGATAGTTTGATCTACAAAATCATTAGACTTTGATCTAAGAAAACTTTGTTGGAAAGGTAAATCAAATTATATATCCCGTAAAGTTACAAATTTCTCTAGGAGAGAATTAGACCTTGATAAAGGAATATTCTCAAGGAGACAATTGAATCTAGATAGAGGACTATTACTACCGTGACTCTCAATAAAGCTTCTCTTTCTCACCAGTTTCTCAGGGTCATTTACAAGTTCAGCAAGGTTGGGATCAGGGTGAGATCTAGTGTAAATTATTTTGGGAGCCAGGGCTATGAAAAATCATCACACAAAAATCAAAATCAAAGTCAATGATACAACAAATATCTACAAAATAACAACCTCAGATCATGAATTTCATAATGATACAACAATTGCTTATTGAAATACTTATTTTAACCAGGGAATACTAATGTTTTGGACTAAAATGTATTCTTCCTCAGTATGGGCGCCACTATGTTATCGTTCTGTATTTTTGAGGTTGAGGGAGTAAATACATTGGACAACATCAAACCACTTTTGAAGTTGGAATCTAGCCCTGCTAGCTTCGGAGAAGGATCTCTCTGTATGATTTAACTTGGTTTTTAAATTGATCTTAGGCTAGTTATGTTTATGCTTGGTTGGTTGTTTTAATTTGGTTCATTGGTTTGGTTGGTTGATCTGATCAAATTATTTATTTTCCATTGGGCTATGGAGTCAAATAATAATGGATATTGCATTAAATATTTAAAAGAATAATCATAGGGAAAGTTAGTTGCATTTACTGGATCCTTAAAGTGAATTATGAAATGGAGAAGATGTGATTTCAGTAATGATTGAAAAGCATTTAAGAATTTTTTAATTAGACTTCAGAAGAAAAACATACAGATTGTAAAAACAATCCAAATAAGGCGTTCAATTAACAAATCTTATTTTTCACATTTCCTGTTTTACAATTAGATTTTTTGATGATTATAATGCAAAGAATAACAATGAAAACAACAATTACAATAAGAAAAACATCACTAGTAAATTGCAACACAAGAATCTTGTGAAAGTCTTTGTATTAATGACGCTCCACCAGCATGGAAAAAGTACAATGTTTAATAAGAAGTATTACAATGATCATTAAACGACCCTCAATACTTCAAATGAATGAAGTATTTAAACTAAATTTCCAAAAATATTACAACTAATGCTGCATCGACATGGCAACCTGTTATTAATTTAAAACTAATAGAATTGAGTAATGTGACCAAAAGAGGCGAATTTGGTGAAGTGATATGGAGGTTTGACACTATTTTCGCAGAGAACAGTTGCTGAGTTGCCACGATTTGGGTGTTGCACTGGATGTAGCTGATCTTTTCTTTAATATTTATATTCACATAGTTTATCCCACTGCTCTTCATCTGGGATGGTGATTTTTGTTGCCTTATGGTAGACCTCATCTACCTCAGTATATTTAGAAAATGTGGGCTTTACCACAAAAATATGCTTTATCTTGTGCTGAATGAACATAATGTTGTTGATAGATTCGAAAAAAACTCTCCCTGTCATAGTACCTTTAATGTGGGAAGATTTAGTAGTATCCTTTGCAATGTCTTGAAGCTTCTTCTTATAATCTTCCCTTGTCGTTTGTCATTAATTACAAATAAAGAAGGCAGGCCCCTCTTTATTAATGCCTCTATTTTGCTAAAAAACTTATTGACTGCTATTTCCAAACTGTGACATTTCTCTATAAGCTGCACAATCAAATTTTTCTTTGTAAGAACTTTATTCACTTCTAAAATTGTCTCTATCCTGTCATCTACTTCCAAATCATCCAACTCATATCTGTTTTTGGAATTGAGGAACTTGATGATGTTGGCTATGGCAAGAATATTTCCCAACTCATGATTAATAGTGGAAATGGCCTAATTGGCTTTCTCAATCAACTCTTTTTGTTCAAATATAATCTGAATACATGGCCACATTTCATCCATGGCTTCAATAATATTATTCCATATAATTTCCTTAACTTGAGCCAATGTGTGGCTAATGGAGAATTCGGTTGTGGATTTTCGCCATACTTCTATCTGGTTTTGAGCTTTCTATAGCTCTACTGCATAGAAAGTTTTAGTCTTTGCCTTCTGGTCTTGCGGAACATTAACTTGAGCTTGCAATCTTTTAATTTATTATGTTTGGAGACACGTATTCTCCACTGCACTTGCCAACTGATCTACAACATTCCTTGTGTTTTTTGTAGAAGATGTAGATGTAGGAATTGTTGTAAGACATACAACTTCCAAAGGGACAATAGACATTCTGGCAGCGTGCTCCTTTTCTTTGATTATTTTCTCCATATCTGTTTCCATTTGTTTGAAATGTACATTTTGTTCCATGATGGGATTAATCATGTCTACTTTCTGTGACTCTGTCTCTTCAATGTCTTTGGCCAGAGGGTCTTCTGTGGCTGGCAATTTTAACTTTTTTCTCAATGCTAATATGTCAGTATTCTTCTTTCTTATGAGCTCTTCTGTAGCATTGATATTTGAAGAATCATATCCTACCTTGATTACCAAGTCCTCCAAAGTTTTGATTCTTGTGTCTTTGGAAAGTGAGGAGACTTTCTCCATCTTCAATTGTGACTAAACATTAGCTAAAGTAACCCGCAATTTAGAAAAACTCATAGCAATGTTAGTGAGAGTGGATGAAATCATTTGACAAGTTTGTTTGTGCATCTCCATTTGATCAATGGGATGTATGTCCTTTATATCAAATTCAAATGAATTCTTTTTGTAATCTGATTCTGCCTTGGGCTGTGGGATCTGTGCTTGGAGGAAATCCATCTGCATTTTTCCTTTCTCAGAGTCAAAGGCTGACAATAGTCTGCTCTGAGAACTAGAACTCTACTTCTAGAACTGGTTATATGTATTAGTCTTCAAAGATTCATTTTGTACTTTAATCTCCTTAAATATATCAAATATGATCTTTTCTATCTCCCCTGTGGTAGATGCACTAGTTTGCATAGCTTGCTACTGATCCTTGAAGCTGTTGAGGTGGTAGGAGAAAGTGTAGTCTGATCACCTGCTAGCGAGGAAAGAGGTGTCTCTTTAGTGGTGATAATATTATCTTGATATGAATCCTTTCTTAGGCCTAGTTTGGAATTGTGCTTTGTCCTCTTCCTGTACATGATTTTGAAGTCTTGACTAGAAGTATCAGTCACTGGAGGTGACTCTTCTTCTCTGTTCCTTTTTCCTATTTTGTCCTGTGTAACAAGAGTCTGTAATGTTGAAGTTGACAAAAATTTCTCCTCTTCCTCTTGTAGAGTGTTTTCAGTCCATCCTAGCTGGTTCTTGTATTTCCCAATCTCTGGTCTGGATGTATGAAAATAAGTAGTAGATTTGTTCTCTACCCTTAACATGGAGATGAGCCCTAATGGATCATATGACCATGTGAAACTGAGGCTGAATTGCATTTCTTTCAACAATTTGTATGCTTCTTCCCCTGCTGCTCTGCTGTTACAACTGAAAGGTCCTACTTGAGTTTTGATATTGAATTGAGATTTCTTCTTGGCAGACACAAAATGAATCTCATCAACATTGAGCATTTGCCTTATGTATTCTAAGGAAAAAATCCTCATTGGGAGGAATTTTGGCAGCTTTTAAGGAGCAAGTTCACACCCATATATCCTTAGCTTGGTGTAATTTTGGTAAAGATACCAATATCCTGTTTTGACCTGGTTTGGTAATTGCAAAATTTTCCTGATTTCTTCACTGATTCTTGGTTCTAGAGTGCTACTTAGGAGACTGAGTGTTGGATGTACAAACATTTCTATGAATTGTTTGTATGAATACTCTTTTTGATCCTTCATTACTAGCGTAGTCCAGAAGATGATTGATTGTTGATTTCCCTCTTCATCCAAATTTTGTAAGGTAAGCTTGAGGTTTTCTCCTTGAAAATACAAAAAACATATATACTAACACAGAAGCATATTTAAATACTACCTGAGTTTGGAATTTGACAAACTGTTCATGGATGGAATCGACAAGGAATTGACTGAAGTTGAATAAGATGGAAGGCTTGGAATCTGCAGAGAAAATAGAAAGGAAACCTATAATACCCTCATCTACCCACTGACCTAAGTAATAACCAAGGAGGTAGGAGATGACTGTGATGATTTGCTTGGCTCTCTCAGGGAAAATGGAGGATGGATAGGGAGGATTTTTCTTGGGTAATGTGGCATCTTCAGTCAAGAAAATATCTAGGGTTTTGGCTCTTTTTGCAAAGTCCAGTTTCTGAAATAGTTCAATGAGTGCTTCATGATATAAATGATTGGCATTCTTTGTTATAGGAGCTTGCATCATTTGGTCTATAGCTTGGGGAGTTATGGTGAATAGAATTTCTCCAGTAGGGGCAATAACAACTCTTTGGCTAGGTAGATAACGAGCATGACATTTCCTGACAAATTCAGGGGTAGAAAATTGGATTCCCATAGTCCAATATCATCAGACTTATCAATGAACTTGTCTTCTAGCCAATAGTACATTTCAAATAAATCAAACTCACACAGGGTTTTATGGATTTTGTATTCTTTGTCTGCCAAAGGAATATGGTGAAAATCAATTGGAGGGTGGATGAGAAGGCTTACAGGTTCTTCTTGTCCCTTATCTTTCGAAGGCATGATTGGATAAGGGTAAGAACACTAATGGAATCTTGATTATGCAGGTTTACAAGGTATAGAGAAGGGCTTGGTTTCAAGACAACAAGAAACAAAGGCGCTGGCTTGAACGAAAGTTAGTAGGTGTGATTCTTGATCGAGTGAAACAGTTGCAGTTTGAATTGGAAAATTGGTCACATAAAAATGGTATTCGCAATGTGCAAAATGGTAACCTGTGAATGGGCAAGGCGAGTGGAATTTATAGTTTTATGGCGTCCTGTTAATGGTGGCACAGGTCCATTATGTTAATGGTTAAGTAATTAAATTACTTAATAGATTGATTTTGGAGGGAGTGGATGTGATTTGCAGGAGCAACATATAGATGAGGTGGCGGGAGCGTAACAGACAGGGAAATGGTTTCGTATGACGAAGAAACGATTTTCGGAGGGGGCCTGAGGTGGTTTGTGGTTTCAGCCAGGGGGGCGCGTGTTTGAATACCACCCATTTCGAACCCCCCTGACGGTAAAGTTTGGATGGTGAGGGGGGGGCAAAACATAATGTCGGTTATTGGATGTGAGAAAGGCGGTTCAGATGAGGTGAAAAGTGGCAGTGTTTAAAAATGACATGATGGGGCATATGGTGGGGTAGGGATATAATTTAATGGAACATGACTGGGTGCATGACTCGATAGGCAAATGAATGAAATATATAAGTGGGGGATGATGGTCGAGTGATGAAACTTATGAATAATGGGATAATGCACCAAATGTGCTTTGATACACCAAACCTTAGAATAAACCTTTATCTCTTTGCTTTCCTCCTGTGCATGAAAAAATATTTAACATTTGACTTAGGATTAAATTTTCATGCTTTTCCTGAAATCACCATTGTGCTTCTACCTACCCTTTCATTTCAATTATTTTTCTAAGTTAACATTTTTTCTCCTTGCTTTGCAGGGTGCATGTGAACTAGGAGACCCAAATCATTTTTTTTTATGAAATCTACCTTATCCTATCACTTATCTCACCAATGATTCAGATTAAACTCTCGAATCAATTTTATTTCTACCTAGCTACTGATTTACCAAGATTAAGCTATTTGGTAAACCTTTATTCACTAACCTATTCAACAGAAATTTAAATGGGTTCAATCATGATTAAACTGTATGATTTGAAGAGAACTTTAGTCATTATGGCATTCAAAAACAATTTGCACATAACCTTATTTGAAAATAAATTAAAAGAACTAACTTATCAGTAGAGACTTGCAACACTTTTCATATTATTTTCTATTTTTTTGTGGGGTTCTTATTTCCTTTTTTTTTAAAACATACCCTCTTTTCATTTTATTTTTTCATATATTTTTGGAAATCATTTGAATATTGAAATTATGTACAATATGAAATTACAAATACAAAATACTCAATCACCTTGAGATCCTATAATCTATAGGACCCTAACACAAATACATAAAAAATAGATATTTATTTTACATAATCTAAATAGGAAAAAAAATGCATCACCAAGTCTATTTGAAACTCAAACAAATGGCTCTTAATCACCATCAGAAATGCAATGCGTTTGGTATGTACTGATTGCACTAGTGCTATCATATTTATGCAATGCATTGCCTAAATAATATTTAAAATTATAGCTATATATCGGTGCGTTAGATAACATGAATGTTCTGTCCTGGTGCGAAAATGTTATACATGAGCACCAGTGCATACATGTGGCGCACCACTACAAAAATTTAAATTTGTGAACCAACACCGGTGCGTCATATGTATGTGTGCACCATATACAGTGCAATTGTGTTTGACAACGCACCGAATCTGGTGCAATTGTGTTTGACAACGCATCGGATCCAGTTCATGACTGTGTTTTTGGTGCACCACTATTTTTTTTTTTTTTAAAATTGAAAGTTATGTTTCCATATTAAGAAATACATTTTTCATTTAATAAGAAAAATGTATTTTATGTATGAGGTTGATGTATTTTATATGCTAATCATGTTGCAGAGACATCAACAGAGGGAACAACAAAAAATGGAAATACTTAGCGAAATAATGAGAAAAAAACATACAACAATAGAATAAATGGTGAAATAACACAAGTACATATCACTGTCCATAGTCATCACCTTGATTATCTTCCTCGACGCTTGGCATGGTAACAATATTTTTCTCAAAAACATGTTTTGATCTAGGGTCATGTCTAATATGAACCAACAATCCCTATCTAACACATATGGGTAAAAAAACATCTGGTTGCAGTATTTTGGGAAAACATAAGGCTTCCTAGCTTCATGCCACATCTTTCTAGAGTTGATAGATATCATCCCACTATCATGATCTTCCTTTACATTATTTTGATCAAAGGTGTCCCACCACTTTCACCTAAAAATAACACATTGGAATGAAAATAAGTCCACTTGAATGATCTATTGTATATTTCCAACATAACCTAATGTCCCTTGCATTAGGTTTTAGTCACGGCGGGTAGCACGACTAGATTGGTCGAAATAGAATTCCACTCCATGACCTTGTGTCATGCATCCATCATCGATATCCTTCATGTGAAAATTATGTCCATATGTCCACATACATGGGAACAAATGCACCTATAAAAAAGTGAGAAAATCAGTGTCATGTGTCTAATAACCCGAATATAATTAACAATATAAAATATATATAGTTTTTACAATTCAAAGGTGCAATATGAAGTTAAAACTATATAGAAAGAGATTATAATTACGAGTTGCTGCACCCAATCCCTATGTTTAGTGCATCCTCTTCAGCACATGAGTAATGACTAGATGCACCAAATTTCTCTTTGACTTGATCAACAACCCAATTGTTAGGGCATGCCATTGGTATATTTTCTTTTAAATGATTAGGATAAGGCACACTTCTACCATTCAACCATTTAAATTCTTTCATGTCACTGTCCAATTTCCTCATCTTCTCTTCGTACAATGCGACCCACAATTGGGTCGCTTACTATTGTAAGTAATGAATTTGTTGATGGCTTCAATTTCTGAATTCGCTGATGAAATCAAACCAACATATATATATAGTTCGTATGAGATCAAAATATGCATTAATATGAAGTTTAGTGTGAATAGTTATTATGTAGCAATTTGACAAATGATAAGCCCACACTTATTATTTATCATGCGCCTCTTTCCATTTGTTTCAAGAAGCTCCCCTTCTCTTTTTCCTTCATCCCTTTCGTTGTCCCAAATCACCACACCTGGTGTGCTATTGATCCACTTGATGTACTCACTAGAATAATAGAAAGACACATATTATATATACCCCTCTGTCGTAGACCCGCCAGGTTTTGCCATTTGTTGAAAAAAACCTTTCAATTTATTCATGTACCTCTCTAAGAAGAACATTCAACGATAATAAACGATCCCAACTAATTCAACCTCATCTACTAGGTGAATTAGAAGATGAACCTGAAAGTCCATGAAAATCATCGACAATTCCTTCTTAAACATACAAACAATCTCAGCTATCTTTGGATGCCACCGTGGAATGCTAGCTATATGAATCTCCTTTGATGTGATCCAACGTATAAATACAGAAAATTTAGATATGGCACATCGTAGGTCTTAAGGGAAATCATGGTTCACACACCCATGTGCAAGCAGAGGATAATGACATTGCACAATAAATAATACATTATACAAAAATTAATTATAAAATATCCCATTACATAAAAAAAATCATGTTTTTGACATACGTACTCTCCTAATAACCAATGTGTTGCCACTTTCTTTCGATGATATGTGCCTCCATAAACAAGACAAAACATTTTTAAATATATGCATGAGATCTAGTAAGTGGGCAATCTTAAGATGCTCCCAATATGGGAGCTCAAAAAAACAAATTTTCTTTTCATCCCAATGGGCAATTTCTCAACATGGGTGTCAAATAAATCTAGATCATTGAACATAGGATCCCCATTTGAATCAAACATTTCTGCAAACTCCTTCTCCTTCTCTATCTCATATGCTCTAAGCCATCTAGCTGGTGTCATTATTACAGGCCTTTGGGTTCTCTCTGGTTTACCATTGAAAGCGGATGTCACTCTTATATAAGGGTGTTCTTCTGGGAGAAATACCTTGGAGTAGTCATACACTAGATTTCATAGGTGGTCGAACCACCTAGCCTTTAGAGAAGGTCCACAACATTTACATCCTTGACACCCTTTTGTTACAAGACCAACAAAATTATTTTATACAAGCCGACACGTTAACGACCATGAAGATCTAAACAATTGCAACAAATTAAATTAATATGTGAAACAATATTGTTACTAAACAAATCAATAAGAATGTAATTTACTAGGGTATTTACCAGAGAAAACTCCTAAGCTTGGATAATCATGTATGGTGTAAGAACATATGCCATACAACATAAAACTCCTCTCTGTTGCAATAGGTCTTTATACATCGTACACATGTATCCCTTCCCATAATTCCTTAAACTCATCTACCAGTGGTTATAAGTAGACATCCATATTCATCACTTGTCTTCTACTAGGGACTATGAGAGCCAACATGAGATATTCTTTACAGACAACCATGGGGAGACACTGTTATTGATCACTACTACAATACAAATATAATAGTTGGTGTTTTGGAGGGAATATGGGTTGAAACCATCCATGGCTATGATGAGTCATATATTTCGTACTTCATCCTTGAATTTTTCAGGCCATGTATCCTCTATATGCTTCGAGGTTGTTGAATCTATTGGGATTCACATAACTCTTGAATCACTTCTGTGTGAGGCATGCCATCCCAACAACATAGCTAACTATTTTCAAAGAACAAGTCTTTGAATACTTGGGATTATAGGCATGTGCCTCAATATATTATGAGGAGTACCATGTGATTTACCCTTTTTTTATTTTTAAAATTATGGTACCTGTCATGCCCACATTTCAGACATATCTCCTTGTATGCATATTCTCATATATATATAATATAATCATTCTGACATGCATGATATGATATGTACTCAACACCCAACATTTTCAACAATTTCTTTTCCTCTTCCAACTACCCAGCATGACATTATCACTTGGAAGAACCTTATATTTGAATATCCTGCAGTTGGTGGGGAGTATAATTATACAATGTAAATATTCAACATTCATAAAATCGACCATTTTTAAATTTGATTGTGTGACAACATATAAGGAGCTTGATCGATCATTCAAGTCAATTACCTCAATATTTCCGAGAAACATGCATTCGACATGCCCAACTTTACTTTCACATTGTACATCAACGTCATTATCCCCAGTTGAGTAGACTTTTACTTGCCACCAGGTCTAAAGAGAGGGGCGATGGAAGCAGATTTCAGGCTTTCGAATAAGGTATCAGTGATATGAGCATCATCCCCTTTCTCATCGTTCTAGAATGCATCTAACAACATTGCCTCCATGTTAGTCGTATCCTGTAAGTAATCATCCATACCAACCTCTATTTGATTTCCTCCATTGCCAACTTGTGATGAAGAACTACTATTTTTGTAGTCATTCCTAATTTGTGAATTTGGACATAGCGGGAATTGAATAGGCGGTTGATTCAACCATTCTTTGTGTGCTTCCTCTTTGAGTCTTTCTCTTAATGCAACCTTCTCTCTATTTGGCATTATAGTGGGGTTCATTGGAAGATGGTAGGTGGGTCACTCATTATCACTTCTAGAATCCTAATTTCAAAAAATGTTGAACGTCTTTAGTACAATATCAATGATATTAGTAAGCATGACAATGCAATTAGTTTGTTGAAATTTCAGTATACCAAACAATTATTACCTTTTTTGATGTAAGATTGCGGCTAGAAGATGCCACGTTCCAATTGGTAGTGTGAAGAGGCTATCCATTTTCATCTACCAATTGCTTGCAATATGCTGCTTCTAATAAGAGTTTCTAACGTTTTTGAAAATAATATGGAGTAATATTTTTTGCATCTAAACTCAATTTTGAATCTACATTCTGTAAATAATTTGTATACTTTTTTATTCAAATTGACATGGATTAAAAAAAAAATTCAATTAGATAATCGAAATATAAATAAAATCTGAACTTACTCAAGATGGAAAGGCAGAACTCTGCTAAGGACTTTGATCAACGATATGGAATGAGCTGGAATTTGAAGAATTGACCATTTGATATTATTGAAAATTTGTCTTTGTATTTAAGAAAAATCAAGATTTAAATTTTGTGTGAATATCTAAAATTAGTCTCGAGAACCATATAACCACAATTTGAATTTGAATATAGTTTTGAAACTGTTTTTCAAGAACAAGGTGACTTTAAGTGGAAAATGTATACTATGAACTACCGTAACTCATGTGGATGCGTCCTAAAAGATAATTTGAGATTAATATGCCATTTTATGTGAAAATAAAATTTTAGATAGCTTTTAAACC